>APFE031286874.1:25159-59817 GCA_000404065.3 Pinus taeda
GCCCTTCCTATTGGGCTCTCTCTCTCTCTCTCTCTCTCTCTCTCTCTCTCTCTCCCTCTCCCTAGTCACTCGATGAAGAGGTTGGCCCTCTCTCTCTCTCTCTCCCTAGTCACTCGATGAAGAGGTTGGCCCTTCCTATTGGGTACACCCACGATTTAGTGCTATGTGTGTCATGAAACATCCTCTGGTCATGTATAGGTGACATCCATCAAGAGACCCACTAGGTTTATCTCGTGTTTCTAGTGGCTTGACTTATCTCTCTCTCTCTCTCTCTCTCTCTCTAATGTGTTAATGTGATCTAGATGATATTAACACAAGAGTGATCTCAATGATAATTATTGGTGCAATATACCACCAAACACATTTAAAAAATATAAAAAAGATACTTAAAAATTAAAAAACATAAAAACACATCTACTTACCCAGGTCTCCCCACTACTCGTTAGAGTAAACAATATTTTAGGATTATGATGAAAATCAATCCCTACATATGATAATCATTTATCGCTATTAGCTACTCATTGAATCATTGAAAGTCATCTAGATCATATTATCACATTTGTGCACCTCATCCAAAGATTCATCTAGGGTTCAATCCTCCCTAGTCATGGTGTTGCAATATGTGGTCATAACATTGGAACTTGCTTGAACAAGAATTATACTAGAATTTTTCCAAACTAGAACAAATTGTGTTTCCTTGTCCTACACCTAGTCAGTTGATCCTTTAGGTTTACTAACAAACCTTGACACCAATTGAACATCTTAGGGGCCATGTCTCATACTAGAATTTCAACTTGAATTTTAGAAGCCGTGTAGACTTGATGAACCTTAGACTAGGGTCATAGCGAATAGGATGGTACAAAGAGGGAGTTATACCAAGTTCATAATTGGTATATTTCCACTTACTTTTTGAGTGGTGGGAACAAAATAGTTAGCAATGAAATCCTCCACATACCTTTTGCCCACTAATATTCCTTTGGAAACAAACATTAGGCCCCCTTTCCTTGAAAGGACCATGAGAAAGTACATATATTCCACCTCTATGTTTAACATGAGACACTACACTTCAAAGCAATACTTCATGGCATCCCATGATTGGATCATCCTCTCCAACAATCCAAGTTGACCCCTCATACTCTAAGTACCAAAAAACTTGAGCAGAGTATGATTGTGTAAAGCGGTAAGTGTCCCTGGGTCTACCATGGAATCTATTAGTGTTATTCATTTCAGCCTATCACCAGTGATCAAATATGCTCTTACAAGGTGTTGTTAGGGTGTCAAGTCAATTTTTTGTCATTTCAGTGAGTCTTCAAATAAAAATTTGGTCACTAGCCATTGATGTCTAGGTCACTTATGGTCACTTCACTTACTCATGGTCTTCATCGCTCAGCATGTTCATTGTCTCCTTTGAGGTATCGTATCTTCATTTAAGTGTCTTGGGTCATGAAATGGTTAAATTCCTCATTTTAGGTCATATTCTAGGGTTTCGACCTATGTGTCATCATGATACCATATGTCAAAACAAAAACATGTCCATCATGTGATTCAGTGGGTAAAGGGAGTTAGAAACTTAGGGAAATCAAAATAAAGGTAAAGGTAATGTTTAATTTCAAATAAGACAATGTTGCAGTACACTACCTCATCTCATCATTTCTCATAGGGACAATTTTTCTTCAAAAAATGTTTCTGACCCAATGGAGAATAATTTTACAAAAGTGAAAGAGGTTTTTCTCAATTATAGTCCAAGGAACAAAACCGTCCTTCAGTTTATGGATAGGTATTATGATTTGAGAGAAATGCCCAAACTACACTTGCACCAGGAGAGTTGTTACAATTCTGGACAACTTGACTTCAAGACAATTTTTGAGGGATTGGTAACAGGTGTTGGCAGTGCTTAAGAACTCTATTGTGTATCAGACATCCTAAGATTTCCAATGGTACCTTCAGATAGTGATTTGTATTAGTTGAAGGCATCCAAAATTGCTATGCAAGTTGGAACTGTGCTTTTGTTAGAGACATCCTGGGTTTTTGGAGTGACCTTGGGAAAATCAATTTTTGTCTTTGTTAGAGTGTCCACATTACATGCTTGAGGTGTCCATCTTGTAGAATAATTCAAGAGATTTACAACGAGCTATCAAGTTCACAATTTGGATCAGTGTAATGCCTCCAAAAGTGGTTTGTTAGTCGGTGCTACACTTCTGGAGACTGCACTGCGCTTCCAAGAGTTGTGCTGTGCTTCTGGACACTACGCTGCACTTCCATGAACTGCACTGCGCTTGTGCTAGAGTAGCCCAAAACCTTCCAGAAATCACCCAAATTCAAATTTGAAGCTTGCAATTTACTTTCTTTCTAGTCTATACTTGTCTACAAGTAAGTACATCACTTCACTTACCTTTTTCATTTAGCAAGATGGATTCAAGCACAAGATTTCTTCATCTAGGGTTTTAGGTGAAATTATCATGTTATAAGATAGGGTTTATGATGGCTAGTTTAGTTTTAATATTCTAAGCATGTAAATATTTCATCCTACACCTCTACACATGTTTAAAATACATTTTGAACCATTGAACCAACTGCAAATCATCAAATTACTTCACCAAAAACTAAACCCTAGCTCATTCCTAAGCAATTTGGACCATTTTCATAGAAACTTTGTTTTCCATTTCTCACAAGCCCTCCTTTCCTTAATTTCACCTCATTTGAGTTTCATGAGTTGCTCATAGTCCCTATCCATCTCCTAGAATTTCTCTTACCACTTTTTCACTCCACCTATCCATCATTTCATTTTTTCACTCATCCCTCACTATTTTTTTCTCATTTTCCTGCTTCTAGGGTTTCTGTCATCATGGAAGGAGATTCTTCACCAGAGAGGAAAAAAACACCATAAAGGAGGAAAAATTGTCAGATATGAACCTACCAACTACAATGAAATCAATACATCACCCTTCATCAAGCAATGTTTTGAAGATGTGAGTTGTTTAGACTTTTTCAAAAGGGTGTGTGAAGATGGTTTTCATGAACAATTGACAGATTGGATCACCACTCATTTGAAAGGGTAAAGTGTTATCATTGTTGGAGTTGAGTTCACATTTTTAGTGGTTTCTATTTCACTTGCTACAGGGATATCGAATCATGGTGAATATTGGTTTAAGGGCATGAATTTAGATCTTGAGCATTACAGATCCTTCTTGAAAACACCATATAAGGAAACCCATACACATATCATACCTTTTAGGTACCTGTTCAAGAAGTATGCTCCATTGATGAAAGTTTTCATGAAATTTTTCACATGTGAGGGAAGGTTTTCTATATTGTATGCCTATCACATCTAGCTTCTAATGCACTTTACATCTCAGAAACCTCTCAACATGTGAAACTATCTGTGTAGAATCCTAATCAAGATGTCCGAGAAGGTACAGGGGAAAAACAAAAAACACTATCCTAGTCTCTTTCATCATAGTTTGATCAATACTGTAGTTCTCCATAAACTTGCAGAGAAAAACATGACATGGGATTCTTTCTTGGAGACAGCTTTGAAATGGCATGAGTCTAATGTTTCAGTTCAGTGTCCAAACATGCTAACACAACAAATGGAGGTTGGATCCTCAAGAATATTAGTGGAGTTTCCTAAAGAACCTAGACCTAAGGTGACTAGGATGTACCAAAAAGGAAGAATGCTTGTGTTTGCTTGTCATGGCAAAAAAGGGCCAAGCCTTCTACATTAGCAAAACAGGGGTCACCAGTAGGATAAAGATTTAATTGAGCATGAGTTTGATTTGGTACAATTGGAAATAGAAAATGAGCCCTAAATAATGAAGTAGACTATCAAAGAAAAAGACTCTCAGATCAAATCATGGACAACATGGCAAGGGCAAGGTTTGTCATCTCATTCCTAGAACAAGAAAACAATCAACTAAAAGCTAAACAACTTATCATGGAAAAAGAGAAAGCTAAATGGTTGCAGCAAGAAGGCAAGGGAAAAGTAGTATTGGAGATCAATGAACATGAAGAAACTAAAGTAAAAGGCAACAAAAAGAGGCCAAGAACCAAAGGGCTCAAGAAGGCATTGAAAGAGGAGAAAAAACACATCTTGTTGGATGAAGAGTTAGAGTTGGAGGACAGAATTGCCTTAGAGGTTAAAGAGGACGTGGAGTATTGGTTAGACAAGGTCAATGACCACTTGGAGAAGCTTCTGGACAAGACCAATAGAGATAAGCAGCTACTAAGGCACATGACACATCACTACCAAACCAAGAATATGATTTGTAACATCAAGGTCAAACAGCTGGAAAACAAGCTCAAAGAAACTGTAAAGGAGCAAAATGAGAAGGGTAACTTAGAGATGCTTCCTAAAGCATACATGAGGGCTTAATATACCTAATCTTATAGCTCATGACCAATTTTGGAGGAAACCTGAGCATTTTTGGTTTTTTGGCTATCTCGGTGCCTAATTCAGAAATTTGGCCAGTCACCAAGGTGATGTGCTTTTTCCTCAAGCACTCAAATCACAAATGGTTTTCATTTTTGGAAATCCCATGGCATCCTCTAAAAACCCATTTCATCATATTTTCCATAGAGAGAACAAATTTTGAGAAAAAGAGGAAAAAGTGGTTAAAAATCAGTATTTTGGCCCTCTTTTTCATAGGCGTTGCGCTTCTGGAGTAACCTTGGGAGAATGGATTTTTGGAGGCCGTACCATGGGTCATTTTAAAACATTCAAGGTGTTATAGAAATTAGACTTAAAAATATAGTTGACCATTCTTTCCGATCTTCATTTGGACCTCAGGAAGGCACCTTAAAGCGAGCTCAAAGTTGGTGCTCGCTTCTGTAAATTTCTGTGTTTTTTAGTTATATCTCACTATGTAAATTTCCTAGTTTTCAACTTGACTTGGTCAAAGCCAAAAATTTTGATGTAATTGAAGTTATTTTGAGGTTAGATGATGTAAGCATGAATAAATGGACATTATAGGTAGTTTTTGTGGTTTAATAGGCCTCATTAAGGAAGTAAAATCCAACTCAAAGTCTATAAGAGGTGTTTGTATTTAACCTTCTCACTCTCACCTATTGGTTAAGAGAATCTTGGAATCAATTCCACCACCTAGGAATCCGACTCGTGAAGGTGGGAAAGTGGTTCAATTGAGTCTATATGTATCATTTCTCATTCATAGAGAAGGGTTGGACTTTTGTGGAGCAAGCTTGTATGCTTATGTTTTCTTCAACTAATACAGGAGCAGTTGCAGCTATATTTTAGGAACTCTAGTTTAGTGAGTCTATGGTTTTTGTTTCTTCTTTCTATCAATTTTAATGGATAAGTAATCTCTCTTTACATGCTTTATGTTCTTCCTATGAGTTTCTTTGTAGTTATATAAACAAGAATCTTCAAATTAAGCTCTGTTTAAGTGGAATTCATAGTTGTGTTTCCCTTCTTCTAAAGCTAATGCATTCATGCCTTCACATGCTCATTAGTCTCTTTTAAAATAAAAAATCTATGCTACATTAACAAACACTCCAATTGCACAATAAGACACTGATATCTAGCTCCTATTATACTCTTTTTTACATACTTGAAGCCTAGACCTAATTACTTGTTCTAAACCCTAGTCCAACAAACTTGATTCACAAATACTCAAAACAAACTTGCATATCTAGCCTAAAACCTTGTGAATCTTTACAGCTTTTCATTGACAAGTTCTTTTGAGATATCCCTCTCTGGCTCAGTAGGGATAGCTACTGAGATGAAAGTGGTTCGAGGTTTCCTTTTTCGATTTCCTCCTCAACCTAGGAAATTGTAGGGGATAACATTTTTGGCATCATTGCCGGGGAACGAAAGATCATATCTTCCCTAGGAAAGAATGACAAAGATGATATCTGATTGTTGATGGTGAATAGTGATCAGACACAGATAGGATGTGCATCTTTCACCTGGAGACTCCAATGTCGAAGAATCCAAAGCTTTAAAATTCTAATGGCGACTCCACTATTCAAAAACTAGTAGTTTGAAGAACTTCTTAGTGACATAACTATTTTCAAAATGGATTCAACTACTCGAAGGTATGCTCCAATGAATCAAGCTCATATTCCTGGTTTTCTGAATCATATTCCTTGTATAGATTGGAAAATAGGGCTGCCAAAGTTTAAAGGTCAAGATGGAGAAGATGCTAGTCTGCATTTGGTCAAATTTCATTTTCATATTCATAGACTAAAGACTAAGTTTCTTGAAGATTTTCTGATGAATATCTTCATGGATAGACTGGAGGAAATAGCGAGGAAATGGTATGAGATTATACCATCTTCTAGTTTATATTCTCTAAAGGATTTTCATTAAGTGTTCTTTCAACATTATCAAAGATGCAATTTTTCCTTATCAATGATGGATAGATGCTGTGAGATTTCTGAAAATTTCATTAAATTTCTTGAAAATTCATATATGTATGAAGAATGTATGGAAGAAGATATATTAGAATCCCTTTATGATTTTCCGTCCCAACAAGAATTAGCAGTTTCTGCCTTGGATGAAATAGACTGGGATCAAAATAGAGAAAGGCCTATTCCTAATATTGAAAAATGAAAATCACCAAGCCAATGTTGATTTCTAGAAAACTCAATGTTATTCTCTATCTAAAGATGAAATAGATTAGCTCATGAAAAGCCATGTCACAACGCAAGTTAAGGCAGGTTTGTAGTGCTCACACACTCAAGAATGTGTAAGAGAAATTTCTTCCATTATTGACAATGAAAATCTGGGTCTAAATGATGACAGTCATGAGATTGATGAAACTATACAAGAAGTTGTTGTCAGTAAGCCAATTTGTGATGTATATTCCTGCAAGGAGATCAACTAACAAGGACTGTTTTTTTTCATTAAGAGGATAGGGCTAACATGTTTAATAATCTTGAATAATGTGTTATGTTCAAAGCTGGTTTAGACTATTAATTGGAAGAATATGAGTATGAGATAGATAGTATGCCAGAGATAGAATCATAGTTTCTCATGCTTGAAGAATTTGCAGCCAACACACAGGTAGCAGAAAGTCATACTTCCCTATGCCTTCATATGGACCAGCAACCAAGTATTCTTTTAGATCAAAATGAAAGGAGTAATTGTATAATTGTTGGATTTCAAGACAAGGTAACATTTCAAATTTTTGAGGATCCTTACACTAATTTGTTGTGGCCATATGGGAAGATGAATTTTCTTGTAGAATTGAGGCTTCTGTGATCCATCATAGTTATAAGAAGAGTTTCGGCGTAAATCACATATAGAAAGACCTTTGCCGATGCGTTTCGAACCAACTAGTGTGGTTCATCATCAGGACAAGTTGAAGAAACAGATCCAGTCAAGCATGGGAAGATGAATTTTCTTGTATTTATGGATCATGTGCACATGTTTAGTGGACACTTGGAGTGTCCTAGCTTTTGGTTTTTCTGCCTTCTCAAGGAAAGTATGAGCATGATTCAAGTAGGTAGCCATCTGCTCGATTGGTTACATTGGAGGGATCATTACACATGATTGTATATACATCTTCAGTAGGTGGGTGGTTATCTTCAGGATTTGAAGCCCGAGGTGAAGACCCTAAGATCCTGATGGTCTGCTGCCACAAGTAAGTTTAGTCAGTATGTTTCTTTTATAGTCAAGACAGTCAGTTAGTAAGACAGTTTTATGTTTGAGTTTAGTATTTTCATTTTGAATCCATGCCCAATGAACAAGTCTACTAGGTCTATGGTGTTCTTGACACCTCCAAGGAGCTTCCATCCCCAGCTAGAGCCAATGTTAGTGTCAGTCAGTTTAGCCTGTCATCAGTGATCAAATATGTTCTTACAAGGTGTTGTTAGGGTGTCAAGTCAATTTTTTGTCATTTCAGTGAGTCTTCAAATAAACATTTGGTCACTGGTTGTTGATGTATAGGTCACTTATGCTCCCTTCACTTACTCGTGGTCTTCATCGCTCATCATGGTCATTATCTTCTTCGAGGTATCATATCTTCATTTAAGTGTCTTGGGTCATGAAATAGTTAAATTCCTCATTTTAGGTCATAGTCTAGGGTTTCACTCCATGTGTCATCATGGTACCATATGTTAAAACAAAAACATGTCCATCATGTGATTCAGTGGGTAAAGGGAGCTAGCAACTTATGGAAAGAAAAATAAAGGTAAAGGTAATGTTTAATTTCAAATAAGACAATGCTGCAGTACACTACCTCGTCTCATCATTTCTCATAGGGACATTTTTTCTTCAAAATAAGTTTTTGACCCAATGGAGAAGAATTTTACAAAAGAGAAAGAGTTTTTGTCAATTATAGTCCAAGGAACAACAACCTCCTTCTGTTTATGCACATGTATTAAGATTTGAGAGAAATGCCCAAACTACACTTGCACTAGGAGAGTTGTTACAATTATGAACAGCTTGAGTTCAAGTCCATTTTTCAGGGATTGGTAGTAGGTGTGGTAGTTCTTAAGAAATATGTTGTGTAGCGGACATCCTAAGCTTTCCAATGGTACCTTCCAATCATGATTTGGATTAGTGGAAGGCATCCAAAAGAGCTCTGCAAGTTGGCGTTGTGCTTTTGTGAGAGACACCGTAGGTTTTTGGAGTGACCTTGGGAAAATCAATTTTTCTCCCTAATGGTGTATCTAAATTACATGGTTGAGGTATCTATCTTGTACTGATCCAAAATTGATCAAGGATCTAGAAAAAACCTAAAATTCGAAGTTACTGGATTCGGGTGGAAGTAGCGTCATTGTGTAGAGCTCACAGAAACGACTCCAACGCAACTTGAATGGGTGCATTTGGACTCTGGATGAATAAGAAATTGATTGTGGAAGTTTGTAACAAAACAACATTTTACTGCTTGACACATGGCATAAGTATAGGTTCAGCTCAGTGGCAAATCTCCAACTTCGTTACAGTGGTAATATCTTTAGTTTAATTGCAAAGAGAAATAATGGATATTGAATGGATTAAAAAAATAATTATACATGGTGATAATATAGGGTGATAATATATTAAAATGTCAATTTTAAAACAAAAAACATATATTAAAATTCCATATAGCGCATTTGATTTATTATACACAACATATATTAAATGGCGCATTTTATAAACCTATGCTAAAACTAAGGCAACGAAAAATAATCCAACACATATATTACAACACAAGGTTGAACGCATATATGGTGGGAATATTAGATAAAGTTAAACATGACCATGGATAATATGTATATGTTAAACTATGTATTAAACATAGTTTATGATATAAACAAATGTGCGGAGTTGATGGTATAACCATATGGTGCGGAGTGTGTGGTAACATTCATACTCCAAAACCGGCAGAATTATCACATACTATATGGTTGTAATGATTATATGCCACAGTTCCACCGCGTTAGGTGTCACATGGCGCGGGATTTGGCACCATTTGGATTTACCAAAAATGCAGTTCAATGGCAGGCCACGGGTTCTCATGTTATACCACCGCTGAGAATGTTATGCGATGAGTATAGTTTTGATTGCACCGAAAACTATATGTATTAGTTTATATGGGTTTGATTTATAGCAAATAGGTTACCTATGGAGTTGGTTATAAAAATATGAGATATTTTTTTAATACATTGTTATATGTGGGTTATTCATATTAAAAAAAAAAGAGAGAGTTTTGACATTTTGTATAGTAAAGAAGCATTTTTGTATAGTTTTGGAGATTTGGAGGCAGAACTTTGCAGGTTTATTTTGGGAGTTGTAGGGGTCTTTTTCAACGCCATCAGTTGTGTCAAATTTTTGAGGTCGATTAGAACACAACTAGACCAGCCAGGGATCTTGTTGATGTAACTTTGATGTATTTTCTAGACTTTTAATTTCTAATATAATGGCCTCCCCGTTGAAGACTGGATCCTAAGATGCAAGCTTTGAGATATCCGAACTCTGTTATCAATCTCTTGTGTCACTTTTCTTCTCATGGTTTTTTGTTCTAATTTGCTGCAATATTATTATTCAGTCTACATTAACACTTTCTAACAACGAATAAATCACAGTTTCAATTAAAGATATTTTTTGGGGATCATTTGGTATTGGAGTGGGTTGTTGTTAACTGTGATTTGGAGTGTGCATGATCACCAGGAGCAAATATAAGCTTGGTGAAGGAGAACTTGTTGCAAGAGATCTAGAAGTTGGCTCGAGAAGAAGGACAACTCGAGGAGATGAAATGGCTGAAGAAGGAAGTGGTGATCATCCATTTGGATCTGATGCAGGCTTCGTAGATGTTTTCATGACCTTGCGAGCCATGGTTGAAGAAATGTATTGAGAGTTTAAGAAAGCAAAGTCTAAATACAAAGAAGGGCAACCATCACAATCTAGAAAAGAAGATGAAAGCGATCAAAAAGACCTTATCACTTCTCTCTTGAATCCATCTAAAACTTTGAAATTGTTGCTGAAACTCGATGTTAAGTTCGAGTTACCCATGTACAATGGAGAAGTTGATGCCGAGAAGCTTGACAATTGGGTCAAGCAAATGGAGGTATATTTTAGCGTGCAACAAATCCCTGAAGATGATTTCAAAATCAAACTAGCATCGCTTCGTTTAATGGACACAACATTGATCTGGTGGCAGAGTAAGTTACAGAAAGCTATTGAGCATATCGGTAAGATTTTTCCATCATGGTTTGATTTTATTACTACACTTAGAAAGAAATTTTATCCATTGGGATATAAGGAAAAAAATCTAATAGAATGGCAAGGACTAAAAGTTAGGTAAGGTCAATTAGTGTAGGAATATACAGATGAGTTTCGTAAGAAGGTGTTGATGTTAGATATTCCTTTGTATACTTAAGAAGCTCTAATGAAATACATAGGAGGATTACCTGAGTATGTTCGCAATACTATATTTATGTTCATTCCTACTAACTTGGATGAAGTGGCAGTACAATGACTTACATTGAAGCAAGTAAGTTGGGAGTTGGGGTATCATCAGAATCGATAGCCAGAATGGAGAGCAAGGGAAAAGAGAAAGTGAAGAAAGTAAACTTCGGCAAGAAGGAGGTTGAAAATCTCCCTTGTAAACATTGTAAGAAAGAGGGCCATGACGTGGATCACTGTTGGAAATTGCATCCCGAAATGAAACCAAAGTGGATCAGAGAAGGAGAGCAAAAGGTTGCAGCAACAGCGAAACCATTGGACCTAGGGTCAGATTCAGGTGATGAGACGTAGATCACATCATTGATTATGACTGGTAAATCCAATCAAGGTAATGAATATAATAGTTCCATAGGAAAGTTATTTCATATAAGGGTTGTTATGAAACATACAAAGATTGACACATTATTAGATAGTGAATCTCAAGTTAATATAATTTCAGATAAAGTGGTTAAGAAATTGGGATTGAAAACCATAAAGCATTGTAAACCATATACTTTAATTTGGATGAGAAGAAATCATAAATTACGAGTATCTGACAAATGCATGTTACTATTTGCAATAACTTCTCAATTTAAGGATAAGGTGATGTGTGATGTGGTAAAACTAGATACATGTGGGATGGTCTTGGGTAGCTGATATTTATATGATAGAAAAGCAATCTTTTATAAGGAACATAATCAATATCACTTGTTCAAAAAAGGAATTGAATATATTGCACATTCTCATCACACAAAAGTAGATAAATCTCTTTTTATAGTTGAGTAGTTAAAACAAGCATCTTATGCTAATAAAGATGTTGTTGTAAAATCTAAAGAACCTAAGAAAGAGATCATTAAAGTTAATTACAAATAGATAGCTTTGCTTAAGGAATCCAAAATTGCATATCAAAAAGAGTTGCAACATGATAAGTTGAGTTTTGTTTCGGCTCTGGAAGGAAAGCAAGGTATGGTTTCAGCTATGTCAATACTTTCAATGTTGTTAATGGGTTTATTACTGTTTAGTGTTGCTTGGATATTAACAACAAATATGGGTGAAAAAGGACTTGATATATTCTGCAGTTTGTGTGTTTTGCTGACGATTGCATGGATGAGTAAAGTGTACAGGTTCAAAATAGAGTGGACAGATATTGGCCAAGTGGGATAATGGAACCCACATTTGTTTTATGGAACTTAAGCCTTTTGGTGGTCCAAAAGGTCTAAGCAGGGACGAAATGATCCCAAAATGATCAAGGATCTAGAAAAAGCCTAAAATTCAAAGTTACTGGATTGAGGTGGAAGCAACGTCATTGCATAGAGCTTGCAGAAATGACTCCAACACAACTTGAAGGGGCGTATTTGGACTCGAGATGAATAAAAAACTACTTGTGAAAATTTGTGACGAAACAATGTTTTACTGCTCGACACATGGTAGAAGTACAGGTTCAACTCAGTGGCAGATCTCCAACTTCATTATAGTGGTAATATCTTCAATTTGATTGTTGGGTGAAATAAGAAATTGAATAGATTAAAAAAATAATTATACATGGTGATAATATATTAAAGTGTCATTTTTAAAACAAAAACCATATATTAAAAATAATGTGGCACATTTGATTCATTATATACAACATATATTAAATGGCGCATTTTATAGACCTATGTTAAAACTAAGGCAACGAAAAATAATCCAACACATATATTACAACACAAGGTTGAACGCATATATGGTGGGAATATTACATAAAGTTAAACACGACCACGGATAATATGTATATGAACGCATATATGGTGGGAACATTACATAAAGTTAAACACGACCATGGATAATATGTATATGTTAAACTATGTATTAAACACAGTTTATGATATAAACAAAATGTCCAGAGTTTATGGTATAACCATATAGTGTGGAGTGTATGGTAACATTCATACTCCGAAACTATCAGAATTAACAATACGGAATTTCTTTTTAATACATTTCCATATGTGGGTTATTCATATGCTGCATATACTTGTAATGTAATTGCATTTAAAAAAAAGATAAGAGTTGTGACATTTTGTATGGTAGAGAAGAATTTTTGTGTAGATTTGGAGGCAGAATTTTGTAGGTTTATTCTGTGAGTTGTAGAGGGTCTTTTTCAGTGTTGTTAATTGCATCGGATTTTTGAGGTCGAGCAAAACACAACTGGACCAACCAGGGATCTTGTTGATGTAACTTTGATATACTTTCTATGCTTTTAATTTCTAATATAAAGGCCTCCCCGTTGAAGACTGGACCCGAAGATGCAGGCTTTGAGATAACCAAACTCCGTTAACAATCTCTTGCGTCAATTTTCTTCTCATGGTTTGATGTTCTAATTTGCTGCAATATTATTATTCAGTTCTCCATGGTTATGTATTTAATGGTGTTTTTAAATCATGCATTACCACTTTCTAACAACAACTAAATCACAATTTCAATTAAAGATCTTTTTTGGGGATCAGTAGCAGACTTCATGAGCTTTCCAATGAGCTATCAAGTTCACAATTTAGAGAAATTTAAGGCCTCTAAAAGTGGTTTTCAAGTCGGTGTTGCGCTTCTGGAGACTACATTATGCTTCTAAGGATGGCTTTACGCTTCCGGACACTGCATTGCGCTTCCATGAACTGCGCTGCACTTGTGCCAGAGCAACCTAAAACCTTCCAGAAATCGCTCAATTTCAAATTTGAAGTTTGCAATTTACTTTCTTGCTAATATAGACTTGTCTGCAAGTAAGTACATCACTTCACTTCACTTCACTTACCCTTTTCATTTAGAAAGATGGATTCAAGCACAAGATTTCTTCATATAGGGTTTTAGGTGAACTTATCATGTTATAAGCTAGGGTTTATGATGGCTAGTCTAGTTTTCTTATGCTAAACATGTAAATATTTCATCCTACACCTCTACACATGTTTAAAATACATTTTGAACCACTAAACCAACTGCAAATCATCAAATTACTTCAAAAACTAAACCCTATCTCATTCTTAAGCAATTTAGATAGTTTTCATAGAAACTCTGTTTTCCATTTCTCACAGGAACTCCTCTCCTTTATTTCACCTCATTTGAGTTTCATGAGTTGCTCACAACCCCTATCCATCTCCTAGAATTTCTCTTACCATTTTTTCCACTCCACCTATCCATCATTTCATTTTTTCACTCATCCCTTACTGTTTTTTTTCTCATTTTCCTGCTTCCACGGTTTCTTTCATCATGGAAGGAGATTCTTCACCAAAGAGGAAAAAACACCATAAAGGAGACAAAATTCTTAGATATGAAACTACCAAATGCAATGAAATCAATACATCACCCTTCATCAAGTAGTGTTTTGAAGATGTGAGTTGTCTAGAGTTTTGCAAAAGGGTGTGTGAAGTTGGTTTTCATGAACAATTGATAGATTGGATCGTCACTCATTTGAAAGGGGAAAGTGCTATCATTGCTAGAGTTGAGTTCACATTTTCAGCGGGTTCTATTTCACTTGCTACAGGGATACTGGATCATGGTGAATATTGGTTTAAGGGCATGAATGTAGATCTTGATCATTACAAGTCCTTCTTGAAAACACCATACAGGGAAACCCATACACATATCATACATTTTAGGTATATGTTGGAGAAGTAAGCTCCATTGGTGAAAGTTGTCATGAAATTTTTCACATGTGAGGGAAGGTTTTCTAGATTGTATGCCTATCACATTCGACTTCTAATGCACTTTACGGCTCAGAAACCTCTCAAAATGTGAAACTATATGTGTAGAAGCCTAGTCAAGATGTCCAAGAAGGTTCATGTGAAAAACAAAGAACACTATCCTAGTCTCTTTCATCAGAGTTTGATCAAGACTGTAGTTCTCCATAAACTTGCAGAGAAAAACATGACATGGGATTCTTTCTTGGAGACAACTTTGAAATGGCATGAGTCTAATGTTTTAGTTCGGTATCCAAACATGCCAACACAACAAGTGGAGGTTGGATCCTCATGCAAATCAGTGGAGGTTCCTAAAGAACCTAGACCTAAGGTGACTAGGATGTACCAAAGAGGAAAAAGGCTTATGTTTTCTTCTCATGGCGAAAAAGGGGCCAAGCCTTCTACATCAGCAAAACAGGGGTCACCAGTACAGGATAAAGATTTGATTGAGCATGAGTTTGAGTAGGTCGACTTGGAAATATAAAATGAGACCTCAAGCATGCAACAAACTATCAAAGAAAAATACTCTTAGATCAGAGACATCATGGACAACGTGGCAAGGGCAAGGTTTTTCATCTCATTCCTAGAACAAGAAAATAGTCAGCTAAAGGCTAAACAACTTATCATGGAAAAAGAGCAAGCTAAACTGTTGCAGCAATCAGGAAAGTGCAAAGTAGTATTGGATATCAATGAACCTAAAGAAACTAAAGGACAAGGCAATAAAAAGAGGTCAAGAACCAAAGGGCCCAAGAAGGCATTGAAAGAGGAAAAAAAACACATCTTGCTCGATGAAGAGCTAGAGTTGGAGAATGGAATTGCCTTAGAGGTTAATGAGGATAGGGAGTATTGGTTAGACAAGGTCAATGACCACTTGGGGAAGCTTTGGGACAAGGCCAATAGAGATAACCAGCTACTAAGGCACATGGCACATCACTACTGGACTAGGAATATGATTTGTAACATCAAGGTCAAACAACCGGAAAACAAGCTCAAAGAAACCCTAAAGTTCCAAAATCAGAAGGGTAACTTAGAGATGCTTTTTGAAGCATCCATGAGGTCTTAATACTCCACATTTTACAGCTCATGACCAATTTTGGAGTAAATTTGAGCTTTTTTGGTTTTTTGGCTTTTTTGTGCCTAATTCAAAAATTTGGCCAAATTTTTCCTCAGGCACTCAAATCACAAATGGTTTGCAGTTTTGGAAAGCCCGTGGCATCCTCTAAAAACAAATTTCATCAGATTTTCTAGAGATAAACCAAATTTTGAGAAAAATAAGAAAAAGTGGTCAAAACAACCATCTTAGCCCTCTTTTTGACAGGCGCTATGCTTCTGGAGTAACCTTGGGAGCTATTGGAAGGTCTTCCCATGGGTAAGTTTAAAACATGCAAGGTGTTCTAGAAACTAGACCTGAAAATCTAGTTGACCATTCTTTAAGATCTTCATTTGGACCTCAGGAAGGCACCTTAGAGTGGGCTCAAAGTTGGCCCTGTGCTTTTGTACATTTCTTTTTTTTGCATTTAAATTTCACTGATAAATTTCCTAGTTTTTAGTTTGACTTGGTCAAAGTCAAAAGTCTTGATGTAATTGAAGTTAGTTCGAGGTTAGATGATGTAAGAATGAATAAATGGACATGATAGGTAGTTTTTTTGGTTTATTATTCCTCATTAAGGAAGTAACATCCAAATCAAAGTCTACAAGAGGTGTTTGTATTTGACCTTCTCACTCTCACCTGTTTGTTCAAAGAATATTGGAATCAATTCAACCACCTAGGAATTTGACTCCTGAAGGTGGTGAAGTTGTTCAATTGAGTCTATATGTATCATTTGTAATTCAGAGAGAAGGGTTGGAATTTTGTGGAGCAAGCTTGTATGCTTATGTTTTCTTCAACTAATACAGGAGCAATTACAGCGATATTTCAGGAACTCTAGTTCAGTGAGTCTATGGTGTTTGTTTCTTCTTTCTATCAGTTTTAATGGATAAATCATATCTCTTTACATGCTTTATGTTATTCCTATTACTTTATTTGTAGTTATATAAACAAGAATCCTCACAAATCTATGCTACATTGAAAAACACTCCAATTTCACCATAACACACTGATATCTAGCTCCTATTATACTTGTTTCTACATACTTGAAGCCTAGACCTAATTACTTGTTCTAAACACTAGTCCAGCAAACCTAATTCACAAATAATCAAAACAAACTTACATATCTAGCCTAAATCCTTGTTCTTTACAACTTTGCATTGACGAATCCTTTTGAGAGATCCCTCTCTGGCTCAGTAGGCCTAGCTACTGAGCTGAAAGTGGTTCGAGGTTATCTTCTCGATTTCCTCCTCAGCCTAGGAAATTGCAGGGGAAAACATTTTTGGTATCGTTGCCAAGAAATGAAAGATCATATATTCCCTAGTAAAGAATGAAAATATCAAATCTGATTGCTGATGGTGAATAGTGATCAAACACAAAGAGGTTGTGCATCTTTCACCCGATGACTCCAATGTCAAAGAATCCAAAGGTTTAGAATTCTAATGGAAACTCCACTATTCAAAAACTAGTATTTTGAAGAACTTCTTGGTTACTTAACTATTCTCAACATGGATTCAACTGCTTAAAGGTATGCTCCTATGAATTGAGCTCATATTCCTGGTTTTTCAAATCATATTCCTTGTATAGATTGGCAAACAGGGTTGCCAAAGTTTAAAGGTCATGATGGAGAAGATGCTATTTTACATTTGGTCAAA
Source organism: Pinus taeda (assembly GCA_000404065.3). Taxonomy (NCBI): domain Eukaryota; kingdom Viridiplantae; phylum Streptophyta; class Pinopsida; order Pinales; family Pinaceae; genus Pinus; species Pinus taeda. The sequence continues at coordinate 42,494 of APFE031286874.1, forward strand.
TTTCATTTTCATATTCACAGATTAAAGACTAAGTTTTCTGAAGATTTTCTGATGAAGATATTCATGGCTAGCCTGGAGGAAATAGCGAGGAAATGGTATGAGAGTCTACCATCTGCTATTTTATATTCTCTAAAGGATTTTCTTTTAGTTTTCTTTCAACATTGTCAAAGCTGCAATTTTTCTTTATCAATGATTGATAGCTGTTGTGAGATTTCTGAAAATTTGATTAAATTTCTCGAAAATTCGTATGGGGATGAAGAATGTATGGAAGAAGATATATTAGAAGCCCTTTATTATTTTTTCTCCCAACAAGAATTATTAGTTTCCTCATTGGATGAAACAGACTGGGATCATAATAGAGAATGGCCTATTCCTGATATTGAAAATGAAAATCACCAAACCAATGTTGATTTATCTAAAATTCAATGTTCTCCTCTATTTGAAGATGAAATAGACCAGCTCTTGGAAAACCATGTTACAACCCAAGTTAAGGTGGTTTTGTTGTTCTCACAGACTCAAGAATGTGTAAGAGAAATTTCTTCCATTATTGAAAATGAAAGTCTGGGTCTAAATGATGACATTCATGAGACTGATGAAACTATACAAGAAGTTGTTGTGAGTAACCCAATTTGTTATGTAGATTTCCTGCAAGGAGATTAGCTAACATGGACTGTTTTCTTTCATGAAGAGGATAGGGATGGCATGTTTAATAATCTTGAAGAATGTGTTATGTTCAAAGATGATTTAGACTATGAATTGGAAGAATATGAGTCTGAGATAGATAGTATGCGAGAGATAGAATCAAAGGTGCTCATGCTTGAAGAATTTGCAACCAACACTCAGGTAGCAGAAAGTCATACTTCCCTATGCCGTGATATGGATCAACAACCAAGTATTCTTTCAGATCAAAATGAAAGGAGTACTTGCATCTTTTTTAGATTTCAAGACAAGGTAACATTTCATATTTTTGAGGATCCTTACACTGATTTGTTGTAGCCATCGTGGAAGATGATTTTTCTTGTATTTATGGATCATATGCACATGTTCAGTGGACACTTGGAGTGGCCTAGCTTTTGTTTTTTTTGCCTGCTCCAGGAAAGTAAGAGAATGATTCAAGTAGGTAGCCATCTGCTCAATTGGTTACCTTGGGGGGATCATTAAACATGATTGTATATACATATTCAACATGTGGGTGGTTATCATCAGGATTTGAATCCCGAGGTGAAGGCCCTAAGATCCCGATGGTCTGTTGCCATAAGTAAGTTTAGTCAGTATGTTTTTTTTTTTATAGTCAAGACAGTCAGATTTCTGTTTGAGTTTATTATTTGCATTTTGACTCCATGCCCAATGAATAAGGCTACTAGGTCTATAGTGTTCTTGATACCTCCAAGGATATGCCATCCCCAGCTGGAGCCAATGTTAGTTTTAGTCAGTTCAGCCTGTCACCAATGATCAAATATGTTCTTGCAAGGTGTTGTTAGGGTGTCAAGTAAAATTTTTGTCATTTCAATGAGCCTTCAAATAAAAATTTGGTCACTGGCTATTGATTTCTAGGTAACTTCTGCTCCCATCACTTACTCATGGTCTTCATCACTCATCATGTTCATTGTCTTCTTCGAGGTATCATATCTTCATTTAAGTGTCCTAGGTCATGAAATGGTTAAATTCCTCATTTTAGGTCATAGTCTAGGGTTTCACTCCATGTGTCATCATGATATCATATGTCAAAACAAAAACAGGTCCATCATGTGATTCAGTGGGTAAAGGGAGTTAGCAGCTTAGGGAAAGTAAAATAAAGGTAAAGGTAGTGTTTAGTTTCAAATAAGACAATGTCGTAGTACACTACCTCGTCTCATCATTTCTCATAAGGACAATGTTTCTTCAAAATATGATTATGACCCAATGGACAAGAATTTTACAAAAGTGAAAGAGGTTTTTGTTAATTATAGTCCAAGGAACAAACACCTCCTTCTTTTGTTTATGAATAGATACTATGATTTGAGAGAAATGCCCAACATACACTTGCACGAGGAGAGTTGTTACAATTATGGATAGCTTGACTTCAAGACAATTTTTCAGGGATTGGTAGTAGGTGTTGGCAGTGCTTAAAAACTCTATTGTGTAGAAGACATCCTAATATTTACAATGGTATGTTCAGATCATGATTTGGATTAGTGAAAGGCATCCAAAAGTGATCTTCATGTTGGCGTTTCAATTTTGTCATAGATGCCCTGTGTTTTTGGAGTGACCTTGGGAAAATCATTTTTACTCCCTGATGGAGTGTCCAAATTACATGCTTGAGGTGTTCATCTTGTAGCAGACTTCAATATATTTCCAACGAGCTATCAAGTTTTCAATTGGGAGCAATTTAAGGCCTCCAAAAGTGGTTTTCAAGTCGGCATTGCACTTCTAAGCACTACATTGCACTTCTGAGGGTGGCACTACGCTTCTGGAAACTGCGCTGTGCTTATGCACACCTCGGTGTGCTTCCATGAAATGCGTTGTGCTTGTGCCAGAGCAGCTTGAAACCTTCCAGAAATCTACCAAATTCAAATTTGAAGCTTGAAATTTACTTTCTTGCTAATCTAGACTTGTCTACAAGTACATCGCTTCACTTACCTTTTTCATTAAGCATGATGGATTCAAGCACAAGATTTATTCATCTAGGGTTTTAGGTGAAATTATCATGTTATAAGCTAGGGTTTATGATGGCTAGTATAGTTTTCATATGCTAAACGTGTAAATATTTCATCCTACACCTCTACACATGCTTAAAATACATTTTGAACCACTGAACCAACTGCAAATCATCAAATTACTTCACCAAAAACTAAACCCTAGCTCATTCCTAAGCAATTTGGACAGTTTTCATAGAAACTCTATTTTCCATTTCTCAAAGCACTCCTTTCCTTCATTTCACCTCATTTGAGTTTCATGAGTTGCTCACAATCCCTCTCCATCTCCTTGAATTTATCTTACCATTTTTCCGCTCCACCTATCCATCATTTCATTTTTTCACTCATCCCTCACTATTTTGTTTCTCATTTTCTTGCTTCTAGGGTTTCTGTCATCATGGAAGGAGATTCTTCACTAGAGAGGAAAAAACACCATAAAGGAGGAAAAATTCTCAGATATGAACCTACCAAATGCAATAAAATCAATACATCACCCTTCATCAAGCAACGTTTCGAAGATGTGAGTTGTCTAGCGTTTTTGAAAAGGGTGTGTGAAGTTGGTTTTTATGGACAATTGACAGATTGGATCGCACTCATTTGAAAGGGGAAAGTGCTATCATTGTTGGAGTTGAGTTCACATTTTTAGTGGTTGCTATTTCACTTGCTACAAGGATACTGGATCATGGTGAATATTGGTTTAAGGGCATGAATTTAGAGCTTGAGCATTACAGGTCCTTCTTGAAAACACCATACAGGGAAACCCATACACATATCATACATTTTAGGTACCTATTGGATAAGTATGTTCCATTGATGAAAGTTTTCATGAAATTTTTCACGTGTGAGGGAAGGTTTTCTAGATTGTATGCATATCACATCTCGCTTCTAATGCACTTTACAACTCAGAAACCTCTCAACATGTGCAACTATCTATGTAAAAGTCTGGTCAATATGTTTGAGAAGGTACAGCTAAAAGCCAAAGAACACTATCCTAGTCTCTTTCATCATAGTTTGATCAATACTTTTTCTCTCCATCAACTTGCAGAGATAAACATGACATGGGATTCTTTCTTAGAGACACCTTTGAAATGGCATGAGTATAATGTTTCAATTTAGTATCCAAACATTCCAACACAATAGATGGAGGTTGGATCCTCAAGAAAATTATTGGAGGTTACTAAAGAACCTAGACCTGAGGTGACTAGGACGTACCAAAGAGGAAAAAGACTTGTGTTTTCTTCTCAAGGCGAGAAAAAGGCCAAGCCTTCTACATCAGCAAAACAGGGGTCACCATTATAGGATACAGATTTGATTGAGGATGAGTTTGATTTGGTAGACTTGGAAACAGAAAATGAGCCCTCAAGCATGCAGCAGAATATCAAAGAAAAATACTCTTAGATAAGAGAACTCATGGACAACATGGCAAGGGCAAGGTTTGTCATATCATTACTAGAACAAGAAAACATTCAGCTAAAGGCTAAACAACTTATCATGGAAAAAGAGCAAGATAAGATGTTGCAACAAGAAAGTATTGGAGATAAATGAACCTAAAGAAACTAAAGGAAAATGCAAGAAAAATAGGCCAAGAACCAAAGGGCTCAAGAAGGCATTTGAAGAGGAGAAAAAACACATCTTGCTAGATGAAGAGCTAGAGTTGGAGGACAGAATTGCCTTAGAAGTTAATGAGGACAGGGAGTATTAGTTAGACAAGGTCAATTACCACTTAGAGAAGATTTTGGACAAGGCCAATAGAGATAACCAACTACTAAGGCACATGGCACATCCCTACTAGAGCAGGAATATGATTTGTAACATTAAGGTTAAACAACTGGAAAACAAGCTCAAAGAAACCCTAATGGACCAAAATGAGAAGGGTAACTTAGATATGCTTGCTGAAGAATCCATAGGGCTTAATATACCTCATTTTATAGCTCATGACCAATTTTGGAGGAAATTTGAGCATTTTTTGTGTTTTGGCTATTTTGGTGCGTAATTTAGAAATTTGGCTAGTCACAGAAGTGTAGTACCTTGGCGCTACACTCTTTCCTTAGGCACTCAAATAAAAAATGGTTTGCAGTTTTAGAAATACCATGGAATCCTATAAAAACCCATTTCATCATATTTTCCAGAGAGAGACCAAATTTTGAGAAAAAGAGGAAAAAGTGGTAAAAAATCAACATTTTGGCCCTCTTTTTGACAGGCACTACGCTTCTGGAGTAACCTTGGGAGAATGGTTTTTTGAAGGCCTTCCCATGGGTAATTTTCATAAATACAAGGTGTTATATAGACTAGACTTGAAACACTAGTTGACTATGCTTTCCGATATTTATTTTTAGCTCATGAAGGCACCTTAAAGTGGGCTCAAAGTTGGTGCTACACTTCTACAAATTTATGTGTTTTTCATTTAAATTTCACTGTGTAAATTTCCTAGTTTTTAGTTTGACTTGGTCAAAGTCAAAAATCTTGATATAATTGAAGTTAGTTCGAGGTTAGATGATGTAAGCATGAATAAATGGACATGATAGGTAGTTTTTGTGGTTTAATAAGCCTCATTAAGGAAGTAAAATCTAGACAAAAGTCTACAAGAGGTGTTTGTATTTGACCTTCTCACTCTCACCTATTGGTTGAAAGAATCATGGAATTAGTTCCACCACCTAGGAATTCAACTCCTGAAGGTGGGGAAGTGGTTCAATTGATTCTATATGTATCATTTCTAATTCAGAGGGAATGTTGGACTTTCTTGGAGCAGACTTGTATGCTTATGTTTTCTTCAGCTAATACAAGAGTAGTTGCATCCATATTTCAGGAACTCTAATTCAGTGAGTCTATGGTGTTTGTTTCTTCTTTCTATCAGTTTTAATGGATAAATCATCTCACTTTACATAATTTATGTTCTTCCCATGAGTTTCTTTGTAGTTATATAAACAAGAATCTTCAAATTAAGCTCTCTTTATGTGGAATTCATAGTTGTGTTTCCATTCTTCTAAAGCTAATGAATTCATGTTTTCACATGCTCATTAGTCTCTTTTAAACTCAAAAATAAATGATACATTGACAAACACTCCAATTGCACCATAACACACTGATATCTAGCTCCTATTATACTTGTTTTTGCATATTTGAAGCCTAGACTTAATTACTTGTTCTAAACCCTAGTCCAGCAAACTTAATTCACAAATACTCAAATAAACTTGCATATATAGCCTAAAACATTGTTCTTTACAACTTTTCATTGGCAAATCCTTTTGAGAGATCCCTCTCTGGCTTAGTAGAGCTAGCTACTGAGCTGAAAGTGGTTCTAGGTTACCTTTTTCGATTTCCTCCTCAGCTTAGGAAATTGTAGGGGATAACATTTTTCACATCATTGCCAAGGAACAAAAGATCATATCTTCACTAGGAAATTACGACAAAGATTAGATTTGATTGCTAATGGTGAATAGTGATCAAACACAGAAAGGTTGTGAATCTTTCACCTGGCGACTCTAGTTTCAAAGAATCCAAAAGTTTAGAACTCTAATGGTGACTCCACTATTCAAAAACTAGTAGTTTGAAGAATTTCTTGGTGACTTAACTATTTTTAAAATGGATTCAACTTCTCGAAGGTATGCTCCTATGAATCGTGCTCATATTCCTGGTTTTCCTAGTCGTATTCCTTGTATAGATTAGCAAACAGGGTTACCAAAGTTTAAAGGTCGGGATGGAGAAGATGCTAGTTTGCATTTGGTCAAATTTCATTTTTTCATATTCACAGATTAAAGACTAAGCTTCCTAAATATTGTCTGATGAAGATCTTCATGGCTAGCCTGGAGGAAATAGTGAGGAAATGGTATGAGAGTCTACCATCTGCTAGTTTATATTCTCTAAAGGATTTTCATTAAGTTTTCTTTCAACATTATCAAAGCTGCAATTTTTCCTTATCAATGATGGATAGTTGTTGTGAGATTTATGAAAATTTCATTAAATTTCTTGAAAATTTGTATGGGGATGAAGAATGTGATGAGCCCCAAAAATGGATAATTATATGGGCTCATTTAGCCTCCTATTTCGACTTAATCCACCATTCTCATTAGTTTATTGCATGTTTTTTATTATATTTATGTTAATAGAGTGAATTGGGTTAGTCATTATGCCAACAAGTCTAATGTGTGCTTTATGCAGTCTTTTTGGTCAATTTGGAGACAAAACCAAAGGTTTAAATGAGCACTTGGCAGCCAAATTCAAGGAGAGGATTTGTAGGAAGGTGTCCCCTTCATTTATGGGCTCTTACCTCAAATTCTCCACCATCAAATCGAAGTTCAAGGGCCACCACATCAACTATCACAAGGGCAGCCGTGCAAGGGCTAGTAAAGTTGCTATTAACTACAAGTTTTGGCAACCGAGTTCCAAAAGTTTAGGAGGGCTGATGGGGTCCTCAATTTGTATAAATAAGAAGTCTTAGGGCCTCATTTGAGTTAGTCACTTTGTAGGCAGAAGTTAGCTAGTTGGCAGTTCGATTTTAGTCATTTTTTAGGCAGTAGATTAGTTGTGCATTTTAGCACATTTTCAAGCTTTTTCTTGTAGATAGTTTTTGATGTAACTATTATTTCTTGAGGAATAAAGATGAATCCAGCTTTGCACCAGCTCTAATCTCTCTTAGGAGGCTGTAGCTCTTGGGGTTGGGCCCAACCCAAGTTCCCAGTACCTCCTTTGTTTACCTTTTATGTGTTTTTGCTGCATTCTTAGAATAAAATATGCTATTTAGATTTAAATTTGGTTTTGTTATTTAGGTTTCTTTTGACGATTAAAAAGGCTTTTCATGTTTATATCAATTTGATAGGTTAATAACAGAGAATATATTCAAAAAAAGGCTATCAAGCACCCTTGATCTCACCTCTCCCTCAGTGGAACCATGAGCTGGGACCAAGATGTCCTTGCTACCACCAAAAACACTGTCTTTGCTTCATCATGCAATTATTAGTGTGAGATTCTCATTTGCAGAAGTTGATATCAGTTGTGGTTACATGCTCAAATCCATTCTTGTTTGGTTTCCATAGTTGATTTACGTGATTTTCCGCCAATAAACTGCTATGCATCATGCTTATGGTTTCTAGGTCAAATTAGGTTAAAGTAGTTAGATCTTTGGTTTGCATAGCCTTTGTTGATCAATTTTGGGAAATAACATGCAGAGTACCTGTGATACCTCCTCATCTATCCTTGCCCCATCCATGCAACCTGCTTCATCCTCTAACTCAGATTCTTGCCTCTCATTTGCCACGTTTTCTCACTTTTCCCTAGTTTCTACATTCTTGTGCATCATTGCTCCCTCCATCCTTGAACAAATCCAATCGCTCCTTAGCCTCATTCACCAGGTCCTAGACCCCTTAAAATCCTTATCCAACCTCCATTTCCACTTTTCCACCATTTTTCCTCCATCAACCCCCCAAAATCCTCTTTTCGGAACATCCTGTAGAAATTACAGAACATCTTGTAGAAATTCCAGAACATCCTGTAGAACCCCTGCAGACTTCCTATAGAATCTCACAAAAGCGGATTCTTGATATCTGAACACTGTGAAACTCTCTAGAAGGGTTCTAGGGACCCCTTAGGCCCTCTTATAACCTTCCCAAACTCCTGCAAGCATTTCCTTTCGCCAATCCACCTCTGCACAGTAAAAAACCAGTTAAAGCACATGCATGATAATTCTAACAACTTACTCAAAAATACAAAAAGATGTTTTTTTCTAGATTTTAATGTAGAAGTAGATTAGTCACATGCATTTTACCTTCCTAGAAGTCAATTGCATCTCTTTCAGTAGCTTGCATCCTCTTTCAGGCATCAGTAGGGCTAGCTGGTAAAATTAGGGTTTGCTAGGGTTTGCATTTCCTTTTAGCTTTTCAGTTTCTTTCTGCAAGTAGATTAACTTCCTTTGAGTTATCTTCCATCCATTAGTTAAAAAGATTCTTCTTAGAGCTCATAGAATTTGGCTTAATCCCATAGCGGACTTGTGCCAGCTGACCAAGTGACAGTCGCGGCAAGAGCTAGTACTTGTGCATACAGCACCGTCGCTTCCAAGTTTGTTACGAACTACCGGGTTGATAAAAGTAAAGAAGTGAGTCCCAGTAGTTGCAACATTATTGCTGCAATACTAGAGCCCACCATCTTTTTGGCGCCGTTGCCGGGGAAGCGTCAGAGTATTGGTGATTGCTGCTTTTCTTCTATTTTCTACTACAACCTTCTGCTAAGTAGTTTATTTCAGCAAGCGTAGAGTAGATTTTTTCATTTCCATTCTGCAGTTTCATTTCCGCAAAAGTAGATTAGACATTTCTTGCTTTCATTTCATTTCAGCAAGTGTAGATTAGATATTTCCTGCTTTCATAGATTATCATTTCAATTCTGCAAGCATAGATTAGCATTTCAATTCCGCAATTTCAATTCTATAAGCGTAGACTACCATTTCATTCCTGCAATTTCATTTGAGCAAAATAGATTAGTCCTTTCCTGCCTTCATTTCAATTCCGCATTTTCATTTCAGTAAGATAGTTAGTTGCAGTTCAAGCTATTTTAGTTTTGTAGGTACAAAAAAAAAAAAAAAAAAATCAACCAAAAAGATTTCCTTTCATGCTTTGTAGGAGTAGAGATAATTCAGAAAAATGATTGCACAACACCCCCACTACTTCACAAAGCCAACCTTCTTTCTTCTTCGATGGTTGTGATTAAAGAACCCTTAGATGAACAAAAAGAAATATCTGAAGAACCTCAAGGGAAGAAGAAGAAGAAAACATTCCTCTGGAGAAAATGGCTGCAAACATAAATGTTGGGAGCAGTACCTTATCCAAAAATGAGTTTTCAAATTAGATGGAATATTTCAAGAGCGGGGTGAGGAAATTTCTTGCCATGCAACTGGATACCTTGCGGATCCAAAGGAAGCAAGAGGAAGCCAAGAGGGCTTTGGACATCTTTTTTCCTAGGTGCACTAGAAAGCATCCTAGGAATGAATGTTTAATGCACTCGCTAGAAGTGTGTTTCGTCTATGAAGAATACCATCCTATGAATCAGTGCCCTTCCTTGCCTGGACTTAAAGCTGCATATCAGAGAGCCAAAGGAGCCACTGAATCACTCTATTATATGAACCAAGGAGGCCACATGGACCCATACCCTACCAGTAGGGAATGCAAGGGAAATCCAAGACCTATTACGACCCCTATCAAGCCACTTCCATGCCTTCTTGGGGTCCCCCCTGCTCATCCTTCCTGGTCCACACCCCCTCCTTGGTCGTATCCTCCTCAATACCATGCTTCTCTAGTTGCTCATTCGTTTCACTCTTATGCTTAGCCACAACCTTAGTGGAATGCACCTCATCAGGGGTGGAGGCCCCAGCACAACTCTCCTCCCGTTCATTTGCCTCCACCACCTGCCCAACCACAACCCCATCCACATCCATCTCAAATATACCCCCCCACTCAACTACCCATACCACCATTACAAATCCCGCACATTGGAATAACTTAACCCAATTGCAAAGCTGAGGCACAACATGTCCAAATCACTCCTCTTGAGTTCAATGATCTTCACCATAGCTCAGGAAGAGTATTGCAAAAAGAGATTATCTTGAAAGCATTGAAGGACTGTTATAGAAATTTTTGGGCACTGCAACCCCAATCATAAATTTCCATAAACCGAGGGCTCCTAAGTCCGTAAAAGTGTTGCTTCAATACCTAAAGAAAAAAGGTCAGCTGATTACATCATCTCCCAGAAGTTCTCCACTAAAAACTGCTCAGAAATGGTCAAAACTGGACCATACTGAATACCCAGTGCAGAGGGTGCGATGCATATCACCTTCCCAGTGTAAAGGGTGCGGTGCATACTGGATGGCCCCTTTGTATGGTGCGATGGGTGAGAATGGACAAATGGCAGATATAGTTTGCGAGGTGGAAGATCATAGAAGCTTCCAGAAGCTTCCCCTCTAACACTTGCCTCTCTGTTTTCGACCAGGGATGAGTAAGAGATCATCAGTCTCCAAGTGGAATCAAGAAATATCAGAGAGAGGACACTAATCAAAACCCCAGAAGATGACTCACCCCCCTACAATCATCTATATATGGATCCCTCATCACAGATATCCAGAGGCTGAAATCTTGTATCTTGTAGAGAAGTGCTGTTGGTTTTCTGGTGAAACTTCATAGTGTTGGGTGATCTAAGCTTTACTTGAGGTGAAGAAGGGCTTTCTTGCTGGAGGATGATGTTGGGTCAGAACTATTGGTTGTAATCCTCTTGCCATTCTTGATATGAATAAAGCTATTCAAGTTTTCCTCCATATTTTTGTATGTTTGATTGTATATGCATTTGTATGGTTAATACATATATGGTCTTGTGTTATTTATGAATATAGATCTCTGTTCTTCGATAGTAGTATGCTACTTTGATTCCACAGGTGTTGTTTGAAGCTGGGCAGACGAAGAAGAAGCGACAAAGATCTATCACGAAGGAGAGGAATCAAGTAAGGAACCAAGCGCAAGACTAAGGTTGGTGTCCTTTGTCCCACTCTTATCTATTTTCATAAAGGAAAATGAAAATAGTATTTACTTGTTTGTTTCTAAGATAGCTACCAGTCTTAGTGGGAATAGCAGCTCCAAGTGGACACTATTCCCGATAACAAAATGGCGACTCCGCTGGGGAGAAAATAGATTGTTTGTTAGTCTATCTTTGTTTGTTTTATAAACTTACAGACGGAGCCTAAAGTCAAGCCAGCTAGCCTTCAAACTGCATTTGTTATACAAATGCAAAGTAGATCAATGTTGCTTCAGTCTATCTCCGGGTTTTGTTTATAAATTGAACAATCGATTTGCAAACATTCTAATTGCCCTAAGTGGTGGCTCTAGTAACCTCCTTAGATCAACCCCTGTGATTTACATTTACTGAACATCACTTACTCGGCCTAAATCCCTGAAATGAACAGTAAATTGTGAGCAAAGACTGGTTAAAAGTCTCGCACTGGTACCACCGCACCCTCCCTTCAAGGCAGTCTGTATGCATCGCACTTCCTATGTGCAGTAGGTGAGATGCATACTCAATTCCCTATGTGACATGTGCGATGGTTAAGGAAGGTTAATTTTACCTTTAGACTTTTGTTTTTCTTCACTCTTTTCAGTTCTATTCAGGAGTTTTGCTGTCTATGGTCAGTATATCTCTGTGAAAACCCCCTTCTCTTCCATCATTCTGCCTCTATTGTGCAAAGAACTGTAAGTGTTTTTATGTATTGTGCGCCATTTTCGGTTCTCTTTTGCAAAGAAGTAGCATAGTCGAACTGTCGTTTCTTAATCTAAAAGTGTCGTAAGTGTCGTTTTCAGTTATAGAAGAGAATCCCATTGTTCTTGATAGTCGATTGTATTGTTACTCTTGTATATGACTTGAATTAGTAGTTTTTAAAGTGTCAAAAATCAGTTTTCATTTCAAAATCGCAAAGTGTTGCCCTTATCTTCACTTCATTTTGAAAAGAAATTTGTTAAGTATTGTCGCTTTGAAAATAATTCAGATTTGCACTTAGCTTTCTTATCGTCATTTATACATTAAGAAGGCTGAAAGCAAATACATGCATGTGCATTTACATATAGACTACTTGGTTTGATTTAGGATAGTGCATTTAGTGTGTGCTCTGTGCTCTTTGTTGAAAGACTCTCAATTTTCTTTCCTTAGTAGCTAGGATTTTCATTGCCAAGAGAAGATTAAACAATTGTTTATCATTTTAGACTGCATTTTAGGAATTGTATACACATCACGCGGTGAACCTGAAAGGAAAATTTTTAAACAAGATCAACTATAAAATAAATTTATTGAATCTAAAAACACTTTGGAACCTAACGCACAACATCTAGAAGTCTAGGCTAGAGACGTATTCCGGCGTCGTAAAACCTGGTAACTGTTGTTTTCATTGTTGGTTGGGTGATTCCTCCACTCTGAAACGACAAGTGCCAGTACAGACTTATGCTCCCACGTACCGTCGGGTATATATTGGGAGACCACAATAGGCTATATCCTTTATCCTTAGGAAGCCTTGTCTGCCGCCCTATCGATCGCAATGCACTGAACACAACATTCAGGAAGATTGACTGTCGTACCGTATTCTACAGTTTTGCGATTGGTTTGGTAATCCCCTCTGCCTAGATTTCCAGAGAAGTCCCTTTCGTTGCTTTTCAGACTCCTTAAAAGAAAAGGTCCATCTGAGCACTTGTCACTTCAGGCTCATTAAAAATCGAAGGCGACTAGAGTCATATTTTGTTTTTTCTCGACTCTTAAAAATTGAAAAAACAAGTTGTGTCAAAGCGACTAAAATTTATTTTAATCGGAATAACATCACAAGTTCCCTCGTGGTCTTTAGGTTGAGAAAAATGGAGTCTACCAACCAAGGATTTCCCCTTGGAGGAAATCCTAGTCCTTTCTCCTCTTGGGGAGATGTTGGTGCACCCCATATGGCCACATTGTCATTTCCAGGGTTGATGATTGGTTTGCTCATATGGCTCTTCTCTACCTCTGTCATTCAGAATACCGTAATTCCTGAACAGTCAAGTCAGCAACTAGATGATACTAGAGTTACCCCCCAGCCTTCTACTTCGTCTATTTCTCCCTCTCCTCCTTCCTCTTCGCTTGAAAAAGCTGGTAAAGCTAAAGATCAAGTAACTGAGAAGAAGAAGAAGTGGAAAGAGAAAAAAGAAAAGAAGAAGAAAGAACCAAAAGCGAAAGGGGGTAACCATGCGTCGTCTAGTGAAAATCCTCACACGGCACCATCTAAACCTAAATCTCCATGTTTCATTTGCGAAGGAGACCACTATCATCAAGATTGTCCTTGCATCCCTCAGATCTTAAGGGACTGGTCTCCTCGTTTGCACAATCTGGTGTTGTCAACCTCTGATGATCATGTTGAAAGCACACCATCAACCAGTGAAAGTGAAGTATCTGGACAGAAAAGGAATGAAAAATTTCCTTGTAAATTGTGTGAAGGTGATCACGCCGTCCAGTGTTGTCCCTTCCTAGACGAAGCTAAAAGAGTTTTGGATGACCATCCTGCTTCACCGCTATGGCTCCCTCCTGGATATAAGAAACTCTTGCGAAGTCCACCACTGGTTGAAAATCCGGCTGGCATGCCATTGTGGTTGGCCGAAATGTTTATCATTGAAAATGAACCCTCTAAATCCATACCAGATGAAAGCCAAAAGGTTGAGGCGGCAGTTGACCCAGTCTTGCCTTCAGAAGGTTCATCTTCGAATGATGCCATCACTAAAGAGAAAGAGAACGACACCATTCAAATTATTTTCGTAAACATAGACTCCGATGAACTTGGGGGCATTCTACCCATTCCTTTACCACAGGAAGGAAGTTCATCAGAGTCGTATCCGGTCGTCTATTTGGTCCCACCTCCAAGCAACCTAGTCATTTCCTTCGACTGGAATCTACTAGGCAGACCCCGTTTACCAACTAGTGTACCATTCAGAATCATTGTACAAGCTTAAAAAATGGTCATGGCTGGTACCATCATAGATGAAGGGCCTTCTATGAGTATCCTTTCCTCAACTACTTGGAAAGTGCTTGGTTTGCCATCTTTTTTTCCTGAAATGAGAAATGTGACAGGCTTTGACAAAGGAACCAGTCGACCGTTAGGGATCCTTCCCAATGTGCCCATTACTTTGAGAAGGAAAACCATTCACATGAACATGATGGTAGTCCAAGGACCCCTGGATTATAATATACTCCTTGGGCGTGACTATATTTATTGCATGGGAGCCGTCGTCTCCTCACTCTTTAGAGTAATGTGTTTTTCACATAAAGGTAGAGTGGTCAAGCTCGTAGACCAACTATCATCCCCCAGTTCACACATAGCAAATAGTCAAATTCCATCCATAAATGGCCTTTTCATGCAAGGAATTTCTCATCATTCTCCAGTCCGTCCACTTGATGAGCGCGAGTGACTTAGGAGGATATGACTGAAACCTAGGGGGCATGCACCCTGGTCTGTTTCGGCAGGAAAAATTTGGGTATAGAGTAGGTTTGTGGAGGATACATGACTAGTCTGACACACCCATCTATTTAGGAAAATGGGATTAGACTGGAATAAGATTCCCTCGTCAAAGTTATGTGAGTGGAGGCGACTGCACCACTCACCTTTGTCTATTTCGGTAGACATCGCCAAGGAAGCATTTTGTCTGCGATACGGATGGAGAGCTTTCATATGGTAGCCTGGGAATTTTTCGCTATACCTGGGGGCATGCAAACCTTTTTGCATGCAAGTGAAGAGTGACCATTTATTTTTTAAATTTGTAGGTCCTCTAACCCTTTAAACTCGTAAGATTGGTCATTTCCTAGCTTACATAAAGAAAGGATCCAGGGCAAAGCTTTAAAAGGTGCAAGCCCCATAAAAAATGGCATCTTAGATGAGATATCCTTATTATATGACTGGCATGAGCAGTTTTACCATAGAATTCAAGCTCGTTAAAAAATAAACATAAGAAATGAGCAAATGTTTCCCCCAGAGTTTAAGCTCATTAAAAAATGAACCAATTTTCCGGTAAATAACCATTGTGAATGCATTATCATCAGATTTTGAGCCTTGGTCGTGTTCTCATCATCACCTCCACTCTATTTTTTAGCCGATCATTCGCCTCCATTTGTTTGTTTGCCTTTTCGAGGAACATTTGCAAAGATTGATTCTATTAGCCATCCTTGTGACACTACCGTGATTGGAAAATTCCAAACCTTACCTGGAATCAGCTGCTACCCGAAATCATCACTTGTTCCTCGAAAAATGAGTCTCCTTTAAGCTCTTTTCAACTGACTCAAAAAATATGAAAATATTGCCGAGCGATCAGCCTCTCCGGCTCGTTAAAGTCATCAGAAGTGTTCTCCCTCCTCTAGATTTTAATATTTTTGGACTTGATGGATTATTACACAAAAAGATCAAGCAGTTGTCTTGTTCGGCTTGTTAAAATTACCTAACATTCATCCCTTTCGTATTATTTTACACTTTTTTGGACTCAAGGGATTATATGACGAAAAAGAATCTTTGGAGTTTCCTTTCTGTCCCTTTCAGACTCTCTAAAATTGGAAAGGACCGAGTTATCTTTGTTGTTAAACTCGTTAAAACCGAATAGCGACAAACTCGTCTAAATGGACGAGAACGAGTTTCACTGTCGCTATGCTCGTTAAAATATAGTGACAGGTTCGCCCGAAGGGCGAATTATAGAACAAGCATATGCTATCCTCCTCAAGCTTGACAAAAATAAAGAGGTACTGGTCAGCAATGACTGGGGAAAATTGGGAAGAAAACTTGAAAAAACTTTATTGGTAGCAAGTCGCTCTTGAACATGACACTTTCTCTCCGCATCCGAATCGGGTTGGGTTGTTTTGTTCATTGGTCATATCACCATTGGTCCATCACACCATCCATATTTGGGGTTAATGCTACCAATCCATCGTCAGTGTCACCGATATGTTCAAGATAAGTCACTCAGAGAATTCACCTGTGCCTCACCCGCTGCAATACATTCACGCTCCATTCTTCCATGACTGCCACCCTGAACCTTGTATCATAAGATAATTTTCACCTCCAAAATCATTTTCTTCATTCTGTGTCATAGATGTGGAATTCATTAACGCCCTCCTACGACAGGTCACTTCTTGTCAACATCAGCTCATTATCCAAGAAGTCGACCTAGGAACAACCCTTTCAGTACTTTGAAACTTGCATGCCTCGATGGCAAGTTTCTCACTTTTGGTGACAAGTTTACATTAATGCCCTTCAATCGAGAGATTTTGCGTGGTGTTCGATGCCAAGTCCTTTTTCACATTGCACAAATTTTACTGTAGTACCTTGAGGGTCATTGTCATTATTGGTGACTCCTCTCGCGCCTGTTAACAACTTACATCATTAGCTGGTAATCAGGCGATGTCTTTCCATGTTCGACTCCAGAACATTTTTTCACATGGATCGACTTGTACTCCGCGTGAAGATTGAATGAGTTTTGAAGACCCTGGATCTAGTTTCATCCATCTGGGCTGCAATATATTCAAGAATATAAAGACATCAAATGTACATCATTGCCAAACAGATGATCATCCAAATCAAAGGATGATGAGTCTGAATCATCAGTCTACTACACAGATGATTGTCTATCCTATGTACATGAAAATGAATTTATAAAGCTGAGCATGGGAATGCCCGCCTCAGCTAGATCATGAAAAATATTGTGAAGATAATGTATTGTATTGTATCTTATTACAAGTCGCCTCCCAGCTCGAAAAAACTTTGGATCCTCATGATAAAGCATTTCACCCGACATCAAAAGATTAACGACCTCATGCTTTAGGGGGCAACTATTATAGACATTTTTGGGCACTGGAACCCCAATCATAAATGTCCCTAAACTGAGGGCTCCTAAGTCCCTAAAAGTGTTGCTTCACTACCTAAAGGAAAAAGGTCAGCTGATTACATCATCTCCCAGAAGTTCTCCACTAAAAACTGCTCAGAAATGGTCAAAATTGGACCATACTGAAAACCCGGTGCAGAGGGTGCGATGCATATCACCTTCCCAGTGTAAAGGGTGCGATGCATACTGAATGGCCCCTCTATAGGGTGCGATGGTCGGGAATGGACAAATGGCAGGGACAAATTGCGAGGTGGAA
>APFE031286874.1:65252-102567 GCA_000404065.3 Pinus taeda
CTATCAGCTCGGAGTTCAAGGGCCACCACACATTATCACAAGGGCAGCCGAGCAAGGGCTAGTAAAGTTGTTGTTAACTACAAGTTTTGGCAGTCGAGTTCCTAAAGTTTAGGAGGGCTATTAGGATCCTCAATTTGTATAAATAAGAAGGCTTAGGGCCTCATTTCAGTTAGTCATTTTGTAGGTAGAATTTATCTAGTTGGCAGTTCAATTTTAGTCATTTTTTAGTCATTTTTTAGGCAGTAGGTTAGCTCTGCATTTCAGCACATTTTCAAGCTTTTTCTTATAGACAGTTTTTGATGTAACTATTATTTCTTGAGCAATAAAGATGAATCCAGCTTTGCACCAACTCTAGTTTCTCTTAGGAGGCTATAGCTCTTGGGGTTGGGCCCAACGCAAGTGCCCAGTACCTCCTTTGTTTACCTTTATGTGTTTTTGCTGCATTTTTAGAATAAAATCTACTATTTAGATTTAAATCTGGTTTTGTTATTTAGGTTGCTTTTGATGATTAAAAAGGCTTTTCATGTTCAGATTGATTTGATAGGTTAATAACAGAGAATATCTTCACAAAAAGACTATCAAGCACCCCTGATCTCACCTCTCCCTTAGTGGGACCATGAGCTGGGACCAAGGTGTCCTTGCTGCCACCAAAAACACTGTCTTTGCTTCATCATGCAATTATTAGTGTTAGATTCTCATTTGTAGAAGTTGACACCAGTTGTGATTACACGCTCAGATCCATTCTTGTTTGGTTTCCACAGTTGATTTACGTGATTTGCTGCCAATAAACTCTTGTGCATCATGCTTATGGTTTCTAGGTCAAATTAGGTTAAAGTAGTTAGATCTTTGGTTTGCATAGCCTTTGTTGATTAGTTTTGGGAAATAACGTGTAGAGTACCTGTGATACCTCCTCATCTATCCTTGCCCCATCCATGCAACCTGCTTCATCCTCTAACTCAGATTCTTGCCTCTCATTTGCCACGTTTTCTCACTTTGCCCTAGTTTCTACATTCTTCTGCATCATTGCTCCCTCCATCCTTGAACAAATCCAATCGCTCCTTAGCCTCATTCACCAGGTCCTAGACCCCTTAACATCCTTATCCAACCTCCATTTCCACTTTCCCACCATTTTTGCTCCATCAACCCTCCAAAATCCTCTTTTCGGAACATCCTGTAGAAATTACAGAACATCCTGTAGAAATTCCAGAACATCCTGTAGAACCCCTGCGGACTTCCTGTAGAAGCTCACGAAAGTGGATTCTTGATATCCGAACACTGTGAAACTCTCTGGAATGGTGATAGGGACCCCTTAGGCCATCTTCTAACCTTCCCAACCTCCTGCAAACATTTCCTTTCGCCAATCCACCTCTGCACAGTCAAAAACCAGTTAAAGCACATGCATGATAATTCTGACAACTTACTCAAAAATACAAAAAAGATGTTTTTTTCCAGATTTTAATGTAGAAGTAGCTTAGTCACATGCATTTTACCTTCTGGGAATTCAATGGCATCTCTTTCAGTAGCTTGCATCCTCTTTCTTGCATCAGTAGGGCTAGCTAGTAAAATTAGGGTTTGCTAGGGTTTGCATTTCCTTTCAGCTTTTCAGTTTCTTTCCACAAGTAGATTAGCTTCCTTTGATTTAGCTTCCATCCATTAGTTAAAAAGCTTCTTCTTAGAGCTCATAGAAGTTGGCTTAAGCTCCTAGCAGACTTGTGCCAGCTGACCAAGTGATAGTCGCGACAAGAGCTAGTACTTGTGCATATAGCACCGTCGCTTCCAAGTTTGTTACGAACTACCGGGTTGGTAAAAGTAAAGAAGGGAGTCCCAGGAGTTGCAGCATTATTGCTACAATACTGGAGCCCACCAGAGTGTATGGAAGAAGATATATTAGAAGCCCTTTATGATTTTTCCTCCCAACAAGAATTAGCAATTTCCCCCTTGGATGAAATAGACGGGATCAAAATAGAGAAAGGCCTATTCCTGATATTGAAAATGAAAATCACCAAGCCAATGTTGATTTCTATAAAACTCAATATTCTCCTCTACCTGAAGATGAAATAGATCAGCTCTTGAAAAACCATGTTACAACCCAAGTTAAGGTAGGTTTGCAGTGCTCATAGACTCAAGAATGTGTAAGAGAAATTTCTTCCATTATTGAAAATAAAAATTTGGGTCTAAATGATGACAATCATGGGATTGATGAAACTATACAAGAAGTTATTGTGAGTAAGCCAATTTGTGATGTAAATTTCCTGCAAGGATATCAGCTAACAGGGACCGTTTTCTTTCATGAAGAGGATATGACTGACATGTTTAATAATATTGAAGAATGTGTTATGTTCAAAGATGATTTAGACCATGAATTGGAAGAATATGAGTGTGTGATAGATAGTATGCTAGAGATAGAATCAAAGATTCTCTTGATTGAAGAATTTTCAGCCAACACTCAGGTAGCAGAAATTCATACTTCCCTATGCCTTCATATGGATCAACAACAAAGTATTCTTTCATATCAAAATGAAAGGAGTACTTGTATCTTTGCTGGATTTCAGGACAAGGTAACATTTCAGATTTTTGAGGATCCTTACACTGATTTGTTGTAGCCATCTGGGAAGATAAATTTTCTTTTATTTATGGATCATGTGCACATGTTTAGTGGACACTTGGAGTGGCCTAGCTTTTATTTTTTCTGCTTTCTCAAGGAGAGTACGAGCATGATTCAAGTAGGTAGCCATCTACTTGATTTGTTACACTGGAGGGATCATTACACATGATTGTATATACATATTCAGTAGGTGGGTGGTTATCATCAAGATTTTAAGCCCGAGGTGAAGTCCCTAAGATCCCAATGGTCTACTGCCATAAGTAAGTTTAGTCAGTATGTTTTTTTTTTTATATTAAGCTAGTTAGTTAGTCAGTTATTTTTCTATTTGAGTTTATTCTTTGCATTTTGACTCCATGCCCAATGAACAAGGCTACTAGTTCTATCGTGTTATTGACACCTCCAAGGAGCTGTCATCCCCATCTAGAGCCAATGTTAGTTTCAGTCAGTTCATCTTGTCACCAATGATCAAATATGATCTTACAAGGTGTTGTTAGGGTGTCAAGTAAAATTTTTGTCATTTCAGTGAGTCTTGAAATAAAAATTTGGTCACTGGCTATTGATGTCTAGGTCACTTCTTCTCCCTTCACTTACTCATGGTATTTAACACTCATCATGGTCATTGTCTTCTTCGAGGTATCATATCTTCATTTAAGTGCCTTGGTTCATGAAATGGTTAAATTCCTCATTTTAGGTCATAGTCTAGGGTTTCACTCCATGTGTCATCATGATACCATATGTCAAAACAAAAACATATCCATCATGTGATTCAGTGGGTAAAGGGAGTTAGTAGCTTAGGGAAAGAAAAATAAAGGTAAAGGTAATGTTTAATTTCAAATAAGACAATGCTGCAGTACACTACCTTGTCTCATCATTTCTCATAAGGAAAATTTTCCTTCAAAATATGTTTCTGACCCAATGGAGAAAAAATTTATAGAAGTGAAAGATTTTTTTGTCAATTATAGTCCAAGGAACAAAAGCCTCCTTCTGTTTATGCAAAGGTATTATGATTTGAGAGAAATTCCCAAACTACACTTGCATGAGGAGAGTTGTTACAATTCTAGAAAGCTTGACTTCAAGACAAATTTTCAAGGATTGGTAGCAGGTGTTGGCAGTGCTTAAGAACTCTATTATGTAGTAGACATCCTAAGATTTCCAATGGTACCTTCAGATCATGATTTGGATTAGTGGAAGGCATCCAAAAGTGCTCTGCAAGTTGGTGTTGCGCTTTTATCAGAGACACCGTGGGTTTTTGGGGTGACCTTTGGAAAATCAATTTTTCTCCCTAATGGAGTGTCCAAATTACATGGTTGAGTTGTCCATTAGCAAACTTTAGGAGCGTTCAAATGAGCTATCAAGTTCACACTTTGGAGCAGTTTAAGGCCTCCAAAAGTGGTTTTCAAGTCGGTGCTCCGCTTTTGTAGACTGCACTGCGTTCTAAGGGTGGTGCTGCACTTCTGGACACTGCACTGCACTTGTGCCAGAGCAGCTTGAAACCTTCTAGAAATCACCCAAATTCAAATTTGAAGCTTGCAATTTCCATTCTTGCTAATCTAGACTTGTCTACAAGTACATCACTTCACTTACCTTTTTCATTTAGCAAAATGGATTCAAGCATAAGATTTCTTCATCTAGGGTTTTAGGTGAAATTATCATGTTATAATCTAGGGTTTATGATGGCTAGTCTAGTTTTCATATGCTAAACATGTAAATCTTTCATCCTACACCTATACAAATTGGTGAGACAGGACACTCTATTAATCAAAGGATTAATGAGCACGCATCAGACCTAAAATATGGGAGAACCAAGTCTTCTGCACTAGTGGAGCACGTTGAGAAGACTAAACATCATGTTTGTATTGAAGAAGCCCGGGTCATTACTAAAGTTGCACAGTTTCATCATTGAAAATTTAGGGAAGCCATTGAGATTGAAAAATGGCCAAGCAATATCAATAGAGATGACAGTTGGAAAATCAGTAGTTGTTGGATCCCTGCCCTCTCTTCCCTCTCCTCCTAGTCATTTCTTCCCCTTCCTTCCCCCCTCCATTAATGATTTGATCTATTTTTTTTTTTTTTTTTTTTTTAAAGCTTCTAATTCACCTGTTTTCTTTCTTATTTGAGGTTGTGCGTCCTCTTTTGGAAATCTACCTCTTGTTATTTTCTTTATATTTAGGAGATAGTCCTTGTTATGACTAACTAAATAGGTTAACGTTAGCTATGATAAGATAATGATTTTAATTTAATAGTAAGTTTAAGTTCTCTTTAGATAGCTTAACTAATAAAATTATATTATTAAGTTACCCAAACTTTAATAATAAGAATAATACTATAGTAATATAATAATAATAATATTTAATCCATAACATTACTAATTATTTTTTTTCCAAAGGAAAAAAATGGTAACTTTTTATTAAAAAGATAATGAAAAGTTACACTATCAGATGCATTGATACATTCCGTAAGCTACCACAAGGGCCCGAGTGCTATCGCACCCCACGCAATGTTAGAGGACTAACGTGCACAAAGAAAAAGAATATAAGAAGAGAGGAGAGAGAAAGAAAGAGGCAAAACTGAATTTCGGCAGTGAGTTGAACTCACACTTCAAGTTTTCCTCCCCTTTTTCTTTTCGACCTTACACCACTCTCCTCGAGTGGGCTCGATCGAAGCAATAACTAATTGTGTTTCTGTATTCTGTGTGCCAGGTTCTTTGTCTGAATCTAAATTATCTGAGTGGTGGTGCCGTTTGAGGCCGCCTGTACCAGGATCCGTGCTTGTCTTCACTGCCTTGTTGTCTGATGAGGTTCCCTTCTGATTCTCCATTTCTTGAGATACCTCGGTCTTCTCTGCTTGGAACTCTTCCTCTACTGCTTCTGATTCTTCGTCCTCTGAGTCTGGGGGTGAAAATTGCCATCCTTTCTTCTGTTTCCCTTTCTGCTTCTTTTTATTCTTGGCTTCTGGACATGAGCTTTGTAAGTGTCCTGTCTGCCTATAGAGCCTACATCTGAAGGCGGTGTTTTCATAATCTAGTACCTGTAACCAGTTCTGTTGTTTGTAGATCAACCTTATATTGTCCGGCAGCCCTTTACTTAAATCTACTTCCACACAGATACGTGCGAAGGTGTAGATTCTTTCATCGATCCTTTCCAGGTTTGTTTTGATATATTTCCCTATGCTGTTCCCAATACCTTCCAGCACTCGTTCATTCGAAAAGTGCAGAGGAAGATTGTATAGTCTAACCCATACTGGCATTTTGGTTACAGTTATTTTATTTGGATCAAAATCTGGGAACCATGGGGTCATAAACAGCCCTGATGTTCCCCAAAACCATGGCCCATCTCTGATGACTTTATCTCTGACTTCCTTGGATGTAAATATTACTATGAAGAACCCCTTTGAACAGAGATGAATATCACAATCCATGGTCCAGCTGGTGAAGATCCAATGGAAAAGATCCAAAGGTTTAGGCCAGAAGCTGTTGAAACGGCAAATAAGAGCTTGTGTTTCATAGGACTTAACGAAATCATCAAGCCCTGAAGAATCTAAGTTTAAAGTTGGGGTTTTCTCTGACTGATCTACTATGTATGGCCTGGGCATGTGTCCGCCTTGGTCTGAAGAGAGCCCTGAATTCCTGCTGCCCTGTAAAAAAATTTTGTAGGATAAACCTCCCTTTGGTTGGTGCTGGGCTGCATTTTTTTTCCCCTTATCACCCCCTGAGGAGCTTGTCTGTCCCTGAGGCAGAGCCCCTCCTCTCAGTCTGAAATTTAAAGTAATGATTGATCCTGGCCCAATCCCATAACTTTCCAACGATCTACAGTCCTGGAGAGACCGCCTACCACTGAACAGATGTTGAATCTGAGCTGGGTATCCCATTTCTGCCCAAATTTGTGTTTTCAACTGCATGGAGGTGTCTCCTGCATGAACCCATACTAAACGAGTTTTCCCCTGAGGGGGTTTAATCAAAATCTGAAAACAAGGATTTGTTACCTGCTCTGGCTGAAGGCAAATTTCCAGATCTGGTTCTGTTTTGGTTCTTTTTTCCTTATGCATGGTTAGATCTGCATAAACTATGCCCGATCTATGATTGGTGACTTTGATCTGCTACCTGGGATCAAGCCGTACTCGAATAAAGACTAGTTCGCGTAGATCCAAGCCGAAACTACAAAGTTTGGGCCCATGCATTGGAAGGGAAAGCGGATCCGCAACATGCAGTCCCCCCCTGCCATTTCTCCATGTGTTCCGAGCTCTGGCCCCTATACACCATTCGACCCGATGGCTTCCTTGTTCAGAGACGCAGTTTGGACCATTGATCTTCCGCCAGAGAAAAACCTCCTCGTGTATCCACGCAGAGAGGTGTGCTTCTGATGATGTCCGCGCCTCCCAACCGCCGATCTGCGGCCTGGGACCTCGAAAGATGGCTGGATTAGATCGATTTAGGCCAGATCTACAAGGATCTGGTTAGTGGATTGAAGGAGGGCGCAGATCTGCAACATGCAAATCCCTCATGCCTTTGCTCCGAACGATCAGTGTCTGGCGCGTCCTTTCTCCTACGAGCAGTATGTCGAGATGGCGATTCACATGATTCCTTGAGGCAACAAACTCCATTGATACACTGTCGCGGCGATCTGGAATGGTTTTGGTCATTTGTCTGTGCCATTTCACCGAGCATAACCTTTCTGCGTCGTAACAAGCAGCTCTCACCGTAGCTCTGAGCGCTGGTCCGCCTTCAGTTGCAATAGACTTTGGGCTAGCTGTGGCCGCCAACAGATCGCTGAAAACACTAACCCTAGCACTCGCCATTCTCTTCCCAGAAACTTGCCCGTGTAACATTACTAATTATTATTATCCCTAGATATTTTAATATATGTTACATGTTACTTTTTATTATAGTCCCCAGTTTTATTATTTTAAAATCAAATTTGGTTAACATTTTACTTAACCAACCAAAAATATTAAAGTAATATTCGTATTTAAATTTAATGACAAACGTTATAAAAATATATTAATATTAAACACTAATACATGTATTAACTATTCTAATAATATTATTTTAACTAAATAATTTGACTATTCAAATCTAGTTGTTTCATGGTAGATTATAGTTGTTTGTCCAGTCTAGTCTAATATTGTTGTTTTCTAGTCAAACCTAGCCATTGGAAGTTCTGCTATCCCTATTTAACATGTAGCCATGATATGATATTTCAACTTGTCCTGACGATGAACCACACTAGCGTTATCGGGAAATCTAGTGTCCATGCAGAGCTGCTAGTCCCACTAAGACGAATAGCTATCTTAGAAACAAACAGATTAAAGTTACTTTTGTTTTCCTTTATGAGAAGTAGATAGGAGAGGAGCAAAGAATACCAACCTCAATCTTTCGCTTGGTTCCTTGCTTGTTCCTTCTCCTCTTTGACGGATATTTGCCACTCCTCCCTTGACCACTCCACTTCCAAGAGTACCTGTAAAGTCAAAGAAGCATAATACCTTCAAAGTACAGAGATCTACAATCATAAAAAATATAGGACCAGATATATATTGACCACACAAATGCATATATTATCAAACATACAAGAATGTGGAGGAAAAATTCAATAGCTTTATTGATATAAAGATTAGAAGAGAGGATTACAACCCATTGATCTGACCTAGTGTCATCCTCCCAACATGAAAGCCCTTCTTCACCTCATGAAAAGGTTAGATCACCCAACACTATGATATTCCACCAAGAAACCAACAACACTTCCTTACAAGATACAAGATTCCAGCCTCTGGATCTTTGGGATGTGGGATCCATATATAGATGATTGCAGGGGGATGAGTCAGCTTCTAGGATTTTTATTAGTGTCTTCTATCTGATAGTTCTTGATTCCACTTGGAGATTGATGATCTCTTACTCATCCCTAGGCGAATTCAGAGAGGCAAGTGTCACAGGAGAAGTTTCTAGAAGATTCCATGATCATCCACCTTGCAAACTGTCTTTTCCATTTGTCTACTCTCACCCATCACACCCTACAAAAGGGCTTTTCAGTATGCATTGCACTTTTTGCATGTGGCAGGTGAGATGCATCGCACCCTATGCACTGAGCAGTCTGTATGGTCTAGTTTTCACCAATTCTGAGCAGTTTTATGTGGAGAACTTCTAGGAGATGATGTAATCAGCTGACCTCGTTCCTTTAGGGTATGAAACAAAACTTTAGTGACTCAGAAGCCCTTGGTTTATAGACATATATGATTGGGGTTGCAGTGCCCAAATATTTCTATAACAACTAAGTTGGTTCAAAACGTGTCAACAAAATTCTTCTAATGTGATTTTTCCGAAAATATTTCTATCATACCTATACACATGTTTAATATACATTTTGAACCATTGAACCAACTGCAAATCATCAAATTATTTCACCAAAAACTAAACCCTAGCTCATTCCTAAGCAATTTGGTTAATTTTCATAGAAACTCTATTTTCCGTTTCTCACAAGCACTCCTTTCCTTCATTTCACCTCATTTGAGTTTCATGAGTTTCTCACAGTCCCTATCCATCTCCTAGAATTTCTCTTACCATTTTTTCCACTCCATCTATCCATCATTTCATTTTTTCACTCATCCCTCACTGTTTTCTTTTCTCATTTTCCTGCTTCTAGGGTTTCTGTCATCATGGAAGGAGATTCTTCACCAGAGAGGAAATAACACCATAAAGGAGGAAAAATTCTCAGATATGAAACTACCAACTGCAATGAAATCAATACATCACCCTTCATCAAGCAACGTTTTGAAGATGTGAGTTGTCTAGAGTTTTGTAAAAGGATGTGTGAAGTTGGTTTTCATGAACAATTGACAGATTGGATCGCCACTCATTTGAAAGGGGAAAGTGCTATCTTTGTTGGAGTTGAGTTCACATTTTTAGTGGCTACTATTTCACTTGCTACATGAATACCAGATCATGGTGAATATTTTTTTAAGGGCATGAATTCATATCTTGATCATTACAGGACCTTGAAAACACCACACAGGGAAACCCATACACATATCATACCTTTTAAGTACCTATTGGAGAAGTATGCTCCATTGATGAAAGTTGTCATGAAATTTTTCACATGTGAGGGAAGGTTTTCTAGATTGTATGCCTATCACATCTGACTTCAAATGCAGTTTACAGCTCAGAAACATCTCTAGAAAACTAGCTACTAAGGCACATGACACATCACTACCAAACCAGGGATATGATTTGTAACATCAAGGTGAAGTAGCTAGAAAAAAAGCTCAAAGAAACCCTAAAGGACCAAAATGAGAAGGGTAACTTAAATATTCTTTCTTAAGCATCCATGAGGGCTTAATATACCTCATTTTATAGCTCATGACCAATTTTGGAGGAAATCTGAGCATTTTTGGTTTTTTGGCTATTTTGGTGCCTAATTCAGAAATTTGGCCAATCAAAAAAGTGCAGTGCCTTGGTGCTACACATTTTCCTTAGGAACTCAAGTCATAAATTGTTTGCAGTTTTGGAAGCCCATGGCATCCTCTAAAAATCCATTTCATCAGATTTTCCACAGAGAGACCAAATTTTGAGAACAAGAGGAAAAAGTGGTCAAACATCAGCATTCTCGCCCTCTTTTTGACAAGCGCTGCACTTCTGGAGTGTTGGGTAGCGGAGGTCCCGCGTAATAGTTTTAGGGTTTAGAGCCTATAAGTTAGGATGAAAATATTGTAAAAATCCGAAATATGTGGAGCACAAAATGTAATAGGTCGAGTCAAAGGGTTTTTTGCCCAAGAAATAATATAGAATAATAGGAAGTAATTCGGCTTGCCCATGGTCTGCGGACCATGGGAATTTATAGATAGAGCGAGGCTCTAAGGGAAGAAGGTATTCTTTTGGGGTTTTAGATGTATCTTAGTGCTAGGGTTTGTGAAGATAGTATAGTTTTTGTCTATAAGTTTGAGTCAAGGGTGTTGTTGGGTAGATAAAGGCTCTGCAACTGTGTGCGTGGAGGCCTGGTAGAGTCTGCAGCTGTATGTGCAAACCCCTGCAACTGAGTACGCAAGGCAGATTTGGATATATTTGTGAAAGATTTGAATAAAGATAAGTTGGTTCTGAAATATTGTGTTGAATCTGAAATATTGTGGATTTGGTTAATTCATGGTTGATATATTTGTTTGATCTATGGGCTTATGCTTATGTTATGAGTTTATGCAAACCTATAACTTTTCTAGGTGCGCGAACTGGTTATCTCTATTAAATGTTTTCTTAAAGACCGTAAAAAGTAGATCTGATCTATAATAGCTCATTGATAATAAGTATTAAGGAATTTCCTTGCTCCGGATCTATGCGGAAGTAGAGTAGCGCGAGGCCACAGAATGGTGCGCGAACCTTCTAGACCACATCAAGACATCCCAAGCGTGCAAAAACTTGGTTCCAGCACCCTCCCTTGCTACCTCGGCTGAGACCTTAGTCCGCACTCTGTGGGCTATTGCCGAAAGGGCCAGTAGCTGTGGGATTTGTTTAGCTAAATAACTCTTCTGAACCTAGGTCAAGCCCCTATAAGCCAACAAATGGTTCCATTGCCAGGACTAGGATCTACCTAAGGGATGTCTGATGTCGGAACGTTGGAACCCTTCAGAGAAAGAGTTTAATGATTGACTAGATCAGGAGTAGTACGAGTTCATAGTACAGCGACGTGCAAACTAAAGGTTAAAAATGACGAGCGCGATCTAGTTACCAGTATTCAAAGGATCAGGAAGTGAAGATCCAGAATGATTTTGGTTCATGGTAATAGTGGTATGGGAAGCGCAAGGAGTTACAGATGATAACATCAAAAAGGCTACCTTAGTTAGCATGTTGTAGGACTGAGTGCTAACATGGTATATAAAATACTCAAGCGGTCACCCGAATGCAGGAATAATGGAGATTCAGACCGAATTAAAAAAAGAATTTAACCGACCGAAATCAGAAATGCAATCGATCATAGGGTTCAAGGAGATTGCGATGATGCCTAGTGAAACTCCGTGGGATCTAGATAAGAGATTGAAAAGTACAATCCATGAGGCGAACATGATGCTATCGGATGTGTAGTATTGTGCATGGTTTGTGGCGTCACTGACGCCACATCTAAGGATGGCTCTATCACAGCAAAAGATCTCAACCCAGGGGGAAGCATTAGAGATAGTGATGAGGTTGCATGAAACTCCGATACAGGATCTGGGGTTGGGAGTTCAACAAATCCATGCGTAAATACAAAAACTATCTTTAGATATGCAGAAGTTAAAGCAAGAATAGACACCCCACCCAGGAGCTCAGGAGGAAGTGTGGTGTATAAAGTGTAGAAGCTAGGGTCATGATAAAGATCATTGTTCGGTCTTTGTGAACTATGTGGCAACGGGGGGACCAACACTGTTGCGACCAAAGGCACAAGCAGGGCCAAGTGAAACATCCTCACTCTGGTGTGCAATCTGTTAGGTGGGGGGAAAGCACAATATGGACAACTTTCATCTACTGCCAAAATTTAACCAGACCCCCCAACAGCTATTTTGCAACTTTTGCAGATCGGTAGGCCACGAGGAATGAGACTGTTGTAGTTATCAATTATTGATGGACCAGTCACCCGCCTATAAAATGCGGATTGAAGCACGAGGTCAGGATCTAGCTGCGGCAATAGCGCGCGGTGGGTTCCAGGGATGTGGAAGAGGACGGGGAGGAATGGGGCCAGGAAGGGATCATGGGCAGCTCATCTGTTACAAATGTGGAGGACTAGGACACTACGCGCGGGACTGTACCAACCCGACAAGAATATCATGCCCTTACTACGAGCAATTCAATTATGAATTGATAGATTGCCCCACACTGATAGTGCAAATTCATGAGAAAAGGATAGCACAACCTACATCGACACAGAATGTCTAGATGATAAGGTTCGAACCACGTGAAGAAGATCCCAGCATAAACATGGTGCTCAAAAGTGGCATGGTCACAGGAGAGGATAAGGGGAAACCAACCAAGGAAGACATAAGGGTTCACAAGGAGACATGTCCAGAAGCTAGGGAGAGATTCGCAGAGGTCTCTACCCCAGGTAGTAGGGATCAACCAGAGCCGAAAAGGGATCCCTTGATGTTGACTTCCTTTTTAGAGACATGCATGAAATTGCTTTGTGACAATAGGGTGGTTAAGGGCTTGCAAGAATTTATAAATAGGTGCGCAGGGTCGAGTGAACCTCGCGTGGTCTGAAAATTGGGAAGACATGCATCGCGGACTGGGCAGGAAATGCGGTTAACAGTGCAGATTGGTGACTATGAGATGGATCAGATCCTTCTAGACTTGGGCTCAAATGCAAATGTACTACCTAAACAAACTTGGGAGCAAATGGGAAAGCCCACACTGTAATGGTCTCCTATTCAATTGTGGATGGCGAATCAATAGAAGTTCCTGCCCATGGGAAGACTGCAAGGAATTACGGTCGATATAGAAGGCGCGAGCACCTGAATGGACTTTGAGGTAATCGAAATCGTGGATGAAAGTAGCCCTTACCCAAAATTATTAGGAATAGACTGGGCCATCGATATGAATGGAGTTATTAATTTAAAGAAGCAGAAAATGATATTTGAGAAAAAGTTGCACCACGTAGTCATTCCGCTAGACCCAGCTGAAGGACCACGTTACACTAAACCCATGCGCAATAGAGGAAGTGATGATGAATTAGATTGTATCTACAAAATTAATGCACGACATCAAGAGTGGGATAATCCGATGGCGAAAGGGAGAATATTGTGGGGCCATGTAGAGTCCTGCACCAAAGATTCAAAGGAAGAAGATGAGCGGTTGCATAACCAGTTGAATGGAGTAACCACGTTAAACTGCAATATAGTGACTAAATCATTGTATTGCATTGAGCTCAGGATTGTGAACTACCAATGTATGATGGGCTAATAATAGTAAATGAATTCTTGATCAAGTTTGAAAGCATGGTATCAAAGCACCAATGTTTTGATGCGTTGAAGTGTACATTGTACACGACACCTACGCATTGGTGGGGCACACATGAAGGAACCTTCGCAAATTGGCGCGGTTGTAGGCACATGATGCAGATAAGATTTGGGAGGCTGAAGCTATGCATAACGGAGAAATACGATGGATGTGATGACCTGCACATGCACCTGACCAGATGGGTCCAAGCCTATGGAGAAGAGCCTCAACCGGAGTGGGTACACTTATTTTTATCATACCCTCGATATCATTCCAAGGAACTGGTATACCGAAACAGAGCTCCTATATGACACAGTCGAATGGGATATCTTGCGTGACGGGTTTCTATCAACATTCCTCTTTGAAGATCAATGGATGGATACTATGGACAACACGTTGTAGGTGGTGAAGGATGCTATTTTCAAAATACCATTGCAACCAAAAGAAATCATGCAGCCAGATTGGTCACGATAGCTGAGCCAGGCCTTGGAATGTTACAATGTGCAGGTAGAAGATGATGAGGACGACCCTAGAAACATCAATATTCTGGAAACAAAGGGGAGTCGTGAGGTGCGCAGACCAGCAATCAAGGATCCATAAATCACCGCACCAATGAAAATGAAACAAGTAAACATCAGAACAGAGGAAGAGCTGAAGTATGCAATGTTGGGGGACTATTGGGATGATGCGACGGTGGAAAAGGTAGTCGAGTTGCTTCGAGAATATCAATATTTATTCCCAAAAAAAATCACGGGGCTAAAAGGGATCCTCAGTGACCTGGGAATGATGAAGATAACCTTGAAGCCAAATGCAAAGCCAGTTAAGCAGCGGTCGCACTAGTTGAATCCAAAATACAAAGCGAAGGTCCGCGAAGAGTTGGAGAAGATGCTTGCAGTAGGAATAATTGAACCAGTAGAGGAGTCTGACTCGGTAAGTCCTATGGTTGTGCAGGAGAAGAAACAGAAGGATGAAATTTGCATTTGCATGGATCTCAAGAAGCTCAATGATGCATGTGTCAATGATCCATTTTTGACGCCACTTATAGGTGAGGTACTAGAAAATGTGGGAGGACAGGAAGCCTACTCCTTTATAGACAATTTCTCAAGGTACCACCAGATCAAGATTGTGCCAGAGGATATGAGTAAAACAACTTTCGCCACTAAATGGGGTTGTTTTCAGTATATAGCAATGCCCTTTGGACTAAAGAACGCACCAGCGATATTCTCTCGCGTTATGGTAGCTGCATTCAAGGCATTTATACACAAGTTCTTAGAGGTATATCTTAATGACTGGACTGTATTCGGGCTAGTTAAGAAACATACGGTGAGCTTACAATTAAGGATGGATAAATATCGATGGCACCAAATTATGCTAAACATGAAGAAGTGTAATTTCCTCATCCCCTTCAGGAACTTTCCCAGCCATGTGGTTTGTAAGCAAGGTCTGATGGTGGATCCGGCGAAGATTGTTGTCATACTCAATCTACAAGCGTCACGAAGTGTCAAACAACTGCACACCACACTGGGACACACTGGTTACTATCGAAGTTCATAAAAAGATACGCACAGATCATGACACCAATGGAAAAATTGCTGAAGAAGGATGCTACTTAATGCTGGAATGATGAATGCAACAAAAGTTTGGAAACGCTTAAGGAAAAGATAGCATCAGCCCCTATATTAGTCTTTCCGAAATGGGACATCGAATTTCATGTGCACGTTGATGCGTCATGTATCATGTTATCTCAAAATCAGACCCTGGAAGGCTGCAGACCAGGAAGACCTCAAGTAACTATTTCAAACCTACTTTAGGCTGAGGCTTAGCCTCCTCAACCTGAGAGGGCTCTCTCAAAAAGGGGTTAATGATTTTGATTATAGTTAAGATGGCTAACTCTTGTGAAACAAATGTAAGAATATGAATGGTGGAAACACATTTAGAAACTATCCATTGGGCTTATGGAGTCAACAACATCTCAATATGACAATGAATTCAACCTTACATAGAAGTCAGGGCATTCAACATTTAAAATATTCAGAACATAACAACTCAGATAGGACCACACAGTCTATGAATGCATACAGGAAGTTAGAGAACCTCAAGTGAATTCTAAGTGATTACACATTCATACCACTGAAAGAATTAGGAAAAGGACAACATCACACATTCTGAACATAAAATCGCACATGAATCCTGAGAAGTAAAGCCAAACATGTATTATCAAAATAGAGTCTTACATAAGCCAAATATCAGCCTTTTTCCTAAATTTCCAACCCCTAATACATTAGTTTTTCTTCCATATATATAGTTCATGTAGATTCCTTCCTCCAACATGAGGGGAATTCGAATTCCTCCTTATTTGACACCTATTGACACTTAAACTAACTATTTAATACAAAAGACAACTAACTAGGAGTCCTAGAGACCTAAAACAATTAGCAGTGTAACTCCTCATTATGATCAAAACAACCTTATCTAGACATTTAAAACATTATTTGACACCTAAAACTCCCTGAAGTCGAACTTGATGGTGCTCATAACCTTCCAGCTGGCCCTTGATGACTCATCCTTTTGATGTTCCTAGAAACTAGGAGATTGTCCCTTGCTCTGTTCTGGCTGAAAAATAGGTCTTGGGACAGAGCTCATAACGTCCCACAAAAAATGTATTTGGAAAAACTGAAGGAGGCTTTTGTGAACCACTCCATGATGAATAAAAACCTCTCTTGGTGTTTTGAAAACTATTTCCTACCGCCCAGAATGAGTCTTTGAAAAACCAGTGTAAAAATATGCTTGTGAAAAACTGCACCTACAACAGTTTCGTAGCGCAACTTTGGTCCTTCATTTCTCCCAAATCATAATGGATTTGAAGAAAGTGGACGAGGCTTTTGGACTTCATTATCTTAATAATTAAAACCTATTTCACTTTTTATAGATGAGTTTTTAATTGCTCAGAAACGCTTCTAGAAATTGACTGGTAAAACAGGGAGAGAAAGTTCCTCCTTTTTGCTTTTGGTCTCCACAAGGATTTTCAAAATCAATTACCCCGGTTATTCTTCATACAATTGCATTGGATTATCTTGTTTTATATACACTATAGACTTGGCCCAAAACCTCTTTAATGCTGCCTTAAGCATCATGAACAAAACTAGCTATGAATAATGATCATCTTTATAACACATAGCTTTAGAGTTCGTCTATGTTCTTTCTCTGCTTGTTTTACCCTTGCTGGATGCTCACACTTTGTTAATGATCCTCTTCATAAAATTCCTTTCAAAAATATTTTCCCTTTGTCACTCAAAATTGGTCAACTTCATCAAAATATGCAGCTACAACAGTTTTGTAGCGCGCTACAAAATTGCTGTGTATTAGGCATCATTTTTAGCAGTTTCGTAGCGCGCTACGAAACTGCTGTGTAATCACCAAAACACAGTTTTAATGGAAATTCGACTGTCTTGAGCGTCTTTATATTGAAATGAATTTCCCATATACCATGAGGTTGTTCAAAACTTAAAACATAAACACCATCCTTTTAAAATGACTTCAAATGCAATCTATCAAAATTATGACTTAGCCTTACTTTGCTATGTGATTTCCTTCAGCTAAGGATGTCCTTCACACTTACTTAGCTGAATCTCCAAGTCTTCAATTTGCCTCTTCATCACTTTGATGTTGGGTCTGAGCCTATTATTAATCCATCTGATGTGTCTTGCCTTACTTAATTTAGGAACTGCCTCACTTGAATTTGATGAAGATTTCTGATCTTTGCTCACCATGAGTTTGTTTGCACAAACTAAGAATTGTATCAAATGCCAATTGTATGAACACGACCAAGATCAACATGAATATGTCCAGGATCAATTAACCTTTCCCTTACCCTTTTTCTTTGAAATTTTGTCAGTGATAACATATCGCATTGGGCACGGTACTCACTCAAGAAGGAGCATAGGGAATTGAGAATTCGATTGCATTTGCAAGTCAACAATTGTCAAAAGCTAAGAAGAACTACTCCATTACTGAGAGAGAAGGATTGGCGATGGTATGTGTGCTCCAGAAATATCGCCACGATCTGCTCAAAGGACACTTTAAGATGTATACTAACCACTCTGTGCTAAAATACCTAGTGAATAAGCCTGTGTTGGGGGGGCGCATTTGTAGGTGGCTGCTATTATTTCAAGAGTATGATTTCGAAGTTGTTGTAAAGCCAAGATGTCTGAACACAGGCCCAAACCACCTATCTCAAATTGAGAACGATGAAGAGCCCACAAACTTAGAGAAAGGACTACCAGATGCACAGCTGTATGCAGTGCGTGTCACGAATGGCCATTTTGAGGATATAATCCACTTCTTAACCACAGGAATCACATTGCAGGGATATTCCATTCAACAAAAGAAAGAATTGATGACACGCACAGTGGACTTTACTGTTATTGCAAGACGCCTCTACAAAATGGGCAATGACAAAATATTATGTAGATATGTACTTGAATTTGAGCGAGGACAGATCCTGGCCGAAGCACATGGGGGGAGGGGGTTGTTGGAGGACATTATGAGGGTTGGGCTACAACACAGAAGATTCTTCACCTAGGACTATGGTGGCCAACTCTACATCAAGACTCGAAAGCATACTGTCGAGCCTGCGATGTATGTCGATGGACTGAGAAATCATCACAAAGGGATGAAAATGCTACTCAACCCCCAGATGATGCTACAATTGTTCGAGAAGTGGGAAATCGACTTCATGGGACCTATTGCACCTCAAGGGAAGATGGGCGCGTGCTATATCATCACCATGACAGAATATTTGACTCGGTGGGTAGAAGCACAACCGTTTAAAGACTGCACAGCTGCTACAGCTACGAAATTTTTGTTTGAAAATGTGTTGACATAGTTTGGATGTCCCAAAATTCTCATGAGTGACCGGGGAACACACTTTCTAAATGAAACGATCAGCACACTCACTAAGTAATTGCAGATCTATCATCAACAGAGCATGCCATACCATCCGCAAGCGAATGGGACCGTCAAAGAGTTCAACAAAATTTTGGAGATTGCGTTGACTAAGTTCTGTAATGCACAACGCAACAATTGGGACTTGCGCATCCCTGCTGTGCTATGAGCCTACTGAACCATGTGCAAGAAGTTGATGGGCCAAACACCTTTCCGATTAGTCTATGGCAAGGAAGCCATCATGCCCATGGAATACATCGTACTTAGTTTGCAAATCGCGCAATAACAGGCATGGTAGACCACGGGGCTCTAGAGGAACGTCTCACGCAACTGGAGGAAGTTGAGGAGGAATGGTTTTTCACTGGATTCCATCAGAAAGTATAGAAACAATGCAAGAAAGTGTGGCATGATCTCCATATCAAGCTGCTTACTTTCAAGGAGAATGATCTAGTATTACTATATGATAACAAGTTGAGAAATTCCCTGGAAAACTACAAATGCATTAGTTGGGTCCCTATGTAGTCAAAGAAGTTACAGATGGAGGCGTGGTCCAGCTTGCCAAGCTCAGTGGAGACCCCTTCTCGGGAAGAGTAAATGGCAGTTGCCTGAAGCTCTACATGGGTGGGTCGACTGCCTGACTAACCGACCGAAGGACAGTCTCACCACTCCAGCCAGTTGAAAGAGAGCACGGTATGATAAATCAGTCTGGGGGGAAGTTGCGTGACCACCAGGGTGCACATAGATGTGGTCTGTCACAAGGGTCGTGGTTTCATGGAAAGGGATGTGCTGCTGTGTTGACAAGTAGAGAGGTGATCGTTGTTGTCACTATTCATGACAAGATGTTTGAGATATGGAAAAAGGGAGTGGGTGGTAGGCAATTAAGAGACAGGGTACGAGCCAGATCTGGAATGATCTACTACAGGCTTAACATGAGGGCACCAGAAAAGGTGGGAGCCAACAAATTTGAATTTTGAAACACTTATAAATCACAGGGGGGACTCCACCAAACGAGATACGCTTCTAAGAACTGTAAGTTGTTTTGTTTTCCCACCACTATGGAATCTTCATTATCTAACCTCAAGGAGTAAGCCCGAGGGTTGTGATATGGCCATTGATGTAGGGCTTTCTGAAGAATACGGTGTTGACAGCTACAGGAACCACACAGAGCTCAGCATTGACAGGAGGGGATGTGCTGGAAATTTGTAGACATGAAGCAGAACTGGTCCAAATGTCGCGGCCTCACCCATGGCCTGGTCGACAAACCATAAAGGATAAGGGAAAGGCTATAAATACGAAGACAAATGGCGGAATTGCAGTTAACAATTCGTCTCTAATGTATGTTGAATATTGGGATCTCGTGGACAACAGCAATGGTCTTTCAAAATTGCAACACAAGTTGCAGCAGATAGTGCGAAGAGAAGATACAAAATTGGATATTGGTTGCATTGCTACGAGAAGGTCCCGTATGCGGCACCCTAGTGAGAGCCAAAATCTTGTGAGGAGGTGATCTGTGTTAACCGTGCAGAGTAGAAGGAGAATTATCAGTTGTGAGCATTGGTAGAAACAATGAAGCAGGAGCTGGAAGAAGCGTTGCACGAGATGAAGAAGGAGCAGTAGAACGTAAGATGTCACTCACAAGGAGGTGAATTGCGAAGCCTAGGCAGTGCATCTCACTACACCAACGAGTGACTCAGGATGAGTCACGATGATTTTGTTGGGGGCATGTTGGGTAGTGGAGGTCCCGTGTAACAGTTTTGGGACTTAGAGCCTATAATTTAGGATGAAAATATTGTAAAAATATGAAATATGCAGAGCACAAAATGTAATAGGTCGACTCAAAGGGTTGTTTTCCCAATAAATAATATAGAATAATAGGAAGTAAGTCGGCTTAACCATGGTCCGCGGACCATGGGAATGTATAAATAGAACGAGGCTCTAAGGGAAGAAGGTAGTTTTTTGAGGTTTTGGATGTATCTTAGTGCTATGGGTATGTGAAGATAGTACAGTATGCATTTGTAAGTTCGAGTCAAGGGTGTTGTTGGGTAGATAGAGGCTCTGTAGCTGTGTGCGCAGAGGCCTGGTAGAGTCCGTAGCTATGTGCATGGACCCCTACAGCTGAGTGCGCAAAGCAGATCTGGATGTATTGGTGAAAGAGTTGAATAAAGATAAGTTAGTTCTGAAATATTGTGGATCTGATTAATTCATGGTTGATATATCTGTTTGATTTGTTTGATCTGTGGGCTTATGCTTATGTTATGAGTTTATGCAAATCTATAACTTTTCTAGGTGTGCGAACTGGTTATCTCTATTAAATGTTTACTTAAAGATCGTAAAAACTAGATATGATCTATAACAACTCATTAATAATAAGTATTAAGGAATTTCCTTGCTCCGGATCTACGCGGAAGCAGAGTAGCACGAGGCCACAGAATGGTGCGCAAACCTTCGAGACCACATCAAGACATCCCAAGGGTGCGGAAACCTGGTTCCAACCTCCTCCCTTGCTACCTTAGGTGAGACCTCAATTCACTCTCCACGGGCTACTGTCGAAAGGGTCGATAGCTGCGGGATTTCTTTGGCTAAATAACTCTTTCGAACCTGGGTCAGGCCCCTATAAGCCAACATGGAGTAACCATGGGAGAATGGATTTTTGAACGCCTTGCCATGGGTAATTTTAAAATATTCAAGGTGTTCTAGAAACTAGACTAGATAATATAGTTGACCATTCTTTCAGATCTTCATTTGGACCTTGGGAAAGTACCTTAAAGTGGTCTCAAACAAATTTCTATGTTTTTCATTCAAATCTCACTCTGTAAATTTCCTAGTTTTCAGTTTGACTTGGTCAAAGTCAAAGCTCTTGATGTAATTGATGTTAGTTCGAGGTTATATGATGTAATCATGAATAAATGGACATGATAGGTAGTTTTTGTAGTTTAATACGCCTCATTAAGGAAGTAAAATCCAAATAAAAGTCTACAAGAGGTGTTTGTATTTGACCTTCTCACTCTCACCTGTTGGTTGAGAGAATCTTGGAATCAGTTCCACCACCTAAGAATTTGACTCCTAGAGGTGGGAAGTGGTTCAATTGAGTCTATATGTAGCATTCTCATTTTGTGTAGCAAGCTTGTATGCTTATGTTTTCTTCAGCTAATATAGGAGCAATTGCAACTATATTTTAGGAACTCTAGTTCAGTGAGTCTATGGTGTTTTTTTCTTCTTTCTATCAGTTTTATCAGTTTCACCTCTCACCCAAGGTGGCCAATGACCTCACTGGCCAAACTGCTATTTTTAGACATGCTATTTTTAGCAGGTCTCATTTTAGCACATTCTAAATTTAATATTTCTTGTTGCACATTTTTCAACAGAAAGATCCCTCTCTAGCTCAGTAGGGCTAGCTACTGAGTTGAGAGTGGTTCAAGGTTACCTTTTTCGATTTCCTCCTCAACCTAGGAAACTGTAGGGGATAATAGAATCCACATCATCAACCTCATGTTCTCTTTCCCTCCACTCAATCATGATGTAATCCTTCAAAACCCATAAATAAAAAATTGATACCCATCCATAGATCTAAAAATAAGAGTCAAACCCTATTTCAACTGAATTAGATTTGCAAAAATAGGGCTTAAACACTCTACCTATGGCATAAGAGAGAATTCTAATGCTATGTTCCCTTTACATGGGAGTGTTGTACCACCTTTCAACTTTCCCTTTGATCTAGGACATAGAGTTGGAGTGCATTTTACTTCAATATGGTCTACCATCACCTAGTTTTCAGGGTAAAGAAAAGATAAAATATTACCAAATGAAAGAAGAGGATAAGAGCTCTAACATGGCAGTGGAAGAATCATGATTTGTGTTTTATGCTCTTGAGATATGAAAAAAAAAATGATAAGAAGAGGGTTTCTAAAAAATTTGTCTCCTTTTGGATAGCAAATGAACACAATGGTCGAAATTTTTAGCTTTTGTATGGGGGAAATTGTTTCAGAATATCTCTTTTCACATTGGCCTTGCCTCTATTTTTAGATACTTCATTTTTATGGTTATTTTTATTAAGTTTTGCCATAATATATTGCTGCTAATGGTTTTTTAAGAACATTTTGATTCTTTATTGGATAGGGATATGGATTTTAACCACATTCATCTGCCAACTTGAGGTATACTTTCAAAACTAGCATATAGGGTTAGAATCCATATCAATATTGCCACTAAAACTTTGACCTTCACCTTACTATTTCATTGTGCCTTAGGTCCCACTCCATTAGGTCATGACCTTAACCATGCACTTTTGAACATCGTAACTTGTGCAGCCTACCCTTCATGGACACCTTAGAATAACACCCAATTTTCATTTTGGTTCCCATTCCTTATTCATTTTTAGGATGGGGAATCCTCTTTAAAGCTTTCCATGACATCAAAATTAAGCCTCATGCCTCACTTTTATAATATTTATGGCATCATATATCCCTTAGAGGGAATTCCCATCTTTTTATTATTGCTTTTTGGTTTCCTATTCCTATTGGCTTCAGTTTTTTTCTAAATATTGTCGTAACACTACTAGCCTCCACCACGCTTGCCAACCTTGCAACCTTCATTTACCTCTTTCCTTCACATCAATATGGCCTCCATCTTGCAACCAATATCACCCTTTCAAAGATATTTTTGTGATGAGTGGACTTCCATTACCAGATAATTTTCCTCTACTGATTATTTTAATTAGGCTAGTTCCATCAACTTCAGAACTAGATGGATACGTTTTACTATTGATCTCTCTAGAACAAGCTCCCTTTTATTCTTATTTTCATGCTAGTTAAATAACGAAAATTTTGAGCTTCTTTTGTAATATTTTCACGCTTGCTAAAATAATTGGAAATGTCGAGTTCTTTATGTCATTTCATACTTGTTAATCAATATGAAAGGCGAGAAAATTATATTCTATTCTCATGCTCATTAAACCACAAGAAATACATGAGTGCATTTTTACCTCTTTTTCAACCTAGTTTCAAAAAATCATGAAAAAGACATTGATTTGAGTATTCTTTTAACTAATTTTTAATCTCGTTAAAATTGAATGACAAGAAACTATCAAGCTCACTTATATTTTCTTTCATGCTCATTAAAATATGAAGGGGGTCATCTATACAAAAAATATAATGTGGAGAAGTTTGATTTTCCGTATTATATCATGGTAATTGTTAGTTTCCCTTAAATATGGAACTTGTTTGAGTCATCCTCTTACAATTAATCTTTTCCTATATTCATAGCTACACCATTAGCATGTGTCAATTCACTCTATTACTGAGTTAGTATCACACATTATCAGTTACCTTTCTATTCTTTAGGTTGTGGTGATGCCTCATGTTTCACCACTATGTATGTATGTGATCCAGGTACCTTTAGAAAGGCTCAAAAATCAAATATGGATTTGGAAAAAAATAAAAATAAAATTCCTTCAATTGCAATGAAAATAGGATCAGATCGAATATCTTGTCTCAAGCTTTACAAGATACAAATGACACCTCAATCTGAGTTCGTATGCAAAAGTTATGGCCAGTCATTGTTTTGGTCAACTTGGCGCATTGGCTAAATTTAGCAAAGCGCTAACTAAATTTTGAGACTCACCAAATCAAGGGGGGAAACTAAATTTTGTGGTTGTTAACTAAGTGAAAAAATGGAACTTAATGACGATGGTTTCTAGTGGTAGGAAAGGGTGAAATTGTTGCCTCTTTAAATTTTCCAATGACCCAAAAAATTTGGCTAATGATTTTTAATCATTGTTTTTTAGGAAAAAGGAGGGAGGACCAGGCCCAAAGGCACTGACCACCCCATTGTCATATATAAATAATATATAATATATATGGTGGGCTAGCCACCCATAATCAGACCCACCCAATCACCAAACAACGATCACATACCATATGGTGAGTCGACGAAAGTTGAACTTGCCCCTACCGAGGGCTAGTCTACCACCGGGGGCTAATCAACCACTGACAACCCACAAATCAATTGTCGCCAACCAAATTCAATGACACTCTAACCAAAAATATTCCAACCACCCGAGGTCCCATGGGGTTTGACCACAATACCTCCCCCAACCACTGGGCTTTTAATAGACCACAGGACAGTGGGCCAATGACCTAGTTCTTGAACAATCTGCCCAATATTTAATATACAAACACACCTTTACCATTCATCCCCCCCCCCCCCCCAAAGAGGTAGTAGAACCCAACACAAAGAACAAGGGATGGAACCATCATGTAGTTCTAGGAGGCAGAATCCTGACGCGGGGAATCTTGGAGATTCCCTTGGAGCCCTGTTGATGGTGTTGGGCCTACCAACATGTCAAGGGGATCTCTTGTGTAAGAAGTCCCAATTAGACCTCAGACCATTTGGTGTAGGAGTCCCAGCAGTGGGTCATATGGTAATGCCTTTACCAAGATTTTTTCATAGAAGAAAGTAAGATAACTCTGTTAGTAGCAAGGGTGTGACAGTTGCAGCAAGTCAAGGAAGGTGCATGAGAGGTTCTAACACATGGGGGTTGAGATGAGTACCCCCTTGGAAACTTGTATAGTACTCGGCTTGGAAGGGAACATATTAGAAAAGATGCATCACCAACTGGAAAGCGAGTTAGCAAGAAATCCAAAGTTACAGTTAAACCAACAACACATTTCAGAAAGATTCTACATACTTATACATAATAGTCCATACATGCATGCGTAGGAAAACCAATACATATATCATTTAGAGTAAACCAGATAGCGTAGAATACAATACAACATATGCATAAAACGTGTTGGCTCTTATTATATAAATAAGTGTAAGTTCCAGTAATACAATACATCCATGTCCAACCACTGGTTCCAATAATGGAACATTACAGCCACATTTGCCTACTCCTCCAAAGAGATGTACTAGCTATGCACAGTGGAGAAGCCAAGGCTCATTACAATACTGTCCAAGTTCTCTCCAAGATAGTCTTATCAGAAGCTTGGCTGACCAAAAGCCTTTACATTGAGTTATGAGGGACTAATTATAACAAAGGGTGGGGTGACCATTGACATTCCCCTTTGTGACAGTTCAACTACCCTCATGACTCTTCACCTACTTTATGACTGTTACATCCAACTATCACAACTTGACTTACACTTGACATGACTTTACATTACAATGCACATGTACCCATGTGAAACAAAATGGCTTGAGCAAGCCATGCTAGACATCACTATGACTTAGACAACCATGGAAGTCCAACTACTCAACATCTTCGTGTTGATCAAAAGTAACATACTAATGCCAAAATCGGTAGTCCTTGATGTTGTCCGTGTGCTCCATGGTGACATCTATCTAACAACTGACTCTTTCCATCATAGCATCCAGGCACACTGCTCAGGCTCCTCTGTTCAACTCGTCTGAAAGCATGCACATCATTTTCGTCAATGCAGACGGACTAGAAACATACTTGTGCATGATGTCTGCACTGATGGGCAAGTCTAGGCTGGTGGAAATGTGCATCAACTCATCAAAGTATGAGTCAATCTCTAGTCAGAATTGTTTCTTTGTCTTCGCCTAGGTGAGAGTCACAATAGATGGGATCGCGTGTGTGTGCACCACAACATCCATACTCCTGAATACTCATGAATGGGAGGCTTGTATGCTAGTGATAAGCTACGAGAGCTCTTCATAGTTATGAATCTAACTCTAGATACGTGCCTTCAGCTCAACCCCATTGGCTCAACCCCATTGGCCCTCATCATCTTAGGCAAGTTAAGCGGGGCTCCCTTGTATTCCATCATCCATGTTTGCATGTCATCCACAATAGCATGCAAGTTTGTTAAGATACATGCTCTTCTAGCACATTATTGTTGCCATCCGTTGAGATGGACAACTGCCTTATGCATAATACCAAACTTGGAGTACAATGCTCACATGATTGTGTCGAGGGACAACACTTCATCTAGTATTTCCTTCTTTAGTTCAGCTTGGGCAGACATTGTCACCAAGTATCCTCCTTTCTTGGTCATCTGTAGTTCCTTTTCCATTTGCTCATTCTCAGCTATTAAAAAACAAAAACTTGAGCTAGTGGCTTTGAAATACACTCTAGTTTCATCGGCCAAGGTACTAGATGTTTAAACACATTAGTCACAATCACTCGTTCCTCAACTTGCGCAAGAGATGTATGATCCTCCGGAGTTGATACTCTGTGAGACTGCACAAATCTATGTTGAGATTC
Source organism: Pinus taeda (assembly GCA_000404065.3). NCBI lineage: Eukaryota > Viridiplantae > Streptophyta > Pinopsida > Pinales > Pinaceae > Pinus > Pinus taeda. Next base: position 91,971 of record APFE031286874.1, read on the forward strand.
GTTGAATAATATGTTGTGCATCTCTCCTTCCAGCTGATCACCAAGGATCTCAGTGCCTCGTTGGTCATTCAAGACTTTCTCATCATCTGGATGCATTGAAGTGGGTGAGTCGACCTCTTTGTGGTGAGGCATAAGGTCGGTTGTCCTGTTCCAACTCTCGTTGCTCCATGTCTACATCCAACTATTGAAGTGCTTGTTCTATCTCATGAACGAAGTCTTGTTCCTATGATGGTTCACCCTGTTCACCTGATGTTAGCTGTTCTGATGAATTAACTACTTGTACAGGCACTGATTTGTCTGTTTGCACATATTGTGCCCCCTAATGTATCTGTTGTTGTTGCGCTTGCCTCTCCTGTTTGCGCAGCTCTTGTTCTTTTCGGAGTTTCTCCCTCAGCTCATGCAACTCCTTCTATACTTCTTCCATTCTTCTCTTATCCCTCTTCCTTTGCACGATTCGCATGTCGCGCTGATGCCTCTTTGCCTCTATAGCCATAGCTGCTTTCTCTACCAATGGATCTTCTCGGAACTTGTAGCTTTGCTCCTCCTCCATGCAATCGACAATATTCCTCTTACCTTTTTTGCACATTGGTATGCTTTCCTCTACTACCACTGCCGCTACTATTGCTGCTAGTGCTCTAAGTGATGCTGCTTCATGTTACTCCCCTAACCACTCCACAGCGAAGCCGATCGGTTCATGGGGTTTGGAGAAATTTTAGCAATATATCCATGGTTGCTCCTTGGCCCAATGACATGCCCTGTGGATCTTGTTGAACTAAAATCTCATGCAGTAATGCTTCACAATACAATGTGGGTAATATAGATTGTAGCTTCGGAGGTCGAATGGGTACTTCTTCATCATTTATGCTTCGAAATCTGCTTGCTTGATACTATGAATCTCATATAACCCAATCCACAATAGAAGAGCATTCCAAGGTGCCTTCTTCTTCCAGTGCAGTCTAGGTATCAATCCTGTCGAGATGTGATATGATAATTCCTACATGACAAGTACGTCCAAGGAAAACTTCGGTATAACATGCGGAGGCTTCTTCACACTGAACATTCAGATGAAGGTGTCGGATGCTTAGGCATACCAATCAGAAATGCGTATCAATGCCTCCATTGCTTCCTTCGACATGCAGGGTGGATCATGTTTGAATATCATCTTGTACACTGGGGTGACAAAATGATCAGGCAGCCATGTGATTACTCCTTTGAAGCTGCATTCAGACAATAACTTGAATTACATGTTCACAACAGTCTCCGCCGGTGACCATGCCCACTCCAAGCCCGGGAACTCATGTCGAGCATAGATTGCATCTAATATGTAGGTGGACATGTAAATATTTGTGTGCATACCTCCAGGTGATTTTCAAGCCTTCGTTACTTGTTCCTTCAGCTGATGAGCCAGCATGCTGGACCAGTTACATGGTTTTCCCTCTCTAGCCAGTTGGTCCAGCATGATCACCCAACTTTGTGGTAAGGTTTCCATGCTTTCTTTTCCATACAGTTAAAAAGAAAAATATGACCAAGTATTGATATGCCTTCCTCAGTATCTTCATCTTCTAGATCTGGTTGGGTGTCAACCTGAATCGAGCCAGCACCTTTACCCAGTGCTTCAAAATGTCTCTGGAGTTAGCACTGCCATTGGGTAAGTTGAATGGAGTCTTCATGATAGTCATTGGCTCTATCATCTAATACATCTCATCATAATCTCATGCCCATAAGGTTGCAAGCTTCATCCCACTGACACTACTCAAGGTCATCATCTCGGGATCAGTGTGAGAGACGATCTAGTGTATCATTTTCGCACATGGAAACGTCGGGTATCTGCAAGCAATCAATGTTCACAAGCCGGACCTGTGAATGTTCACATACACCTTACGGTCTTCAAGGTCTTCCTCAAAAGTGCCTACAAACACTTCATTGAATACTTTCCACTTCAACTTGATGTCCTTTTCTAGAAACATGAATGTATCTTCATAAATCGGTAGACCAGAGGACACTTGGTCAACTGCTACTCCAGCTTCCTTCCCGTCTGTATCCTATGATCCCGCTCTCTTGGAAGCCATTAATCCTATACTGCTAAGAGGCGGATGAACACCTGAAAGGTCTAGATAAAAGCAATATTCATGGCAAGAAATCTATCAGTGAAAACCAAAGCAAATTCAAGGAATGACACAGCACATACCTAGGGAACTGATAGGCAAGATTGCACAATTTCTTCTGGGAGGCTGGGTGATTGGCTACCAGAACTGCGCAAAAGGTAGTATGGGTTATCTAGGAGGAAAGAATGGCTACTGGATTTGTGCAATGTGAAATTCAGGCTGGCTACTGGTTGCTGGGATTGCACAATGCACAATTCCAGCTAAGAGTGATTGCAAACTCAAGGACTGCATTACACAATTTTCTAGGCCAATAGTCACTATCCCTCAGAAACGTGCAGAAATGTACAACAACTTTAGGTAGAAATGCACATTTTTGGAGAGAAAGACAAAGACTTCCTTCCCCAGATTGCACAATGCTATCTCGGTGAAGGTAGAGTCCCGACCAAGGTTGGCCAAACTCGCCGGTGAGCAATTGAAAGCAAATAAGACAGTGAATGCATGGCAACACTAAGTGAAAGAAAAAGTGATTGACAATGCTTGAAAATGTGAATGAAAGATTCAGTAAACATATCAACATTCATGTTGGTGAAGTGAGTCACCAAATCAGTGACTGTTTGTACAAAATAGTTTCATTCATGTGATAGTAGTGAGATATCAACAAAAACTAAAACAATGTTAGGACAATCTAGTATACATGTAAACAACAAAAAGCACTCAAAGAAATCAAGCAAACAACACTCACACAAGTGAAAACACAAAAAGAGACATAAATGATGAAAAAGACAAGTTGAGGCCACTTATCCGTGAATAGTTGAGCCGGATGTGTCGAAGAGTCCTGGATGTGTTGTGGGATGTCAGAGCTCCAAGATCGATGTGAAAGAATGAGCTCTGATGCATTGAATAAATAAGTTTTGAGCTCATGGCCGCATGCCAAAAATCTAGGAACAGGAAACACTTGGAGGAAAGTTTCTAAAACAACTTTGCATGTAACCTCCAATTGCTAAAAATAGCTCCAATCATAGGATGCCTTTTGCATGATGCCTCTTTCATTCCAGGAAAACAACAAGCCATGCATGCAAGTCAAGTTTCCTTGGTCCCAGGTGGAACTAGTCAACCAAACTAATCATGCATGGAGTTTCTCAACTGCTAGAAGGAAATGTGTATTTTTAGCTAGGAGCTGGGTTGGCTTCCCAGGAGATTTGTGCAATTTTTGGGTAGAGGAGCTGACTGCTGCCCAGATTTACACAAATTCTAGGCTGAGCAGCCCTGCTGGGGAAATTGCGCAATTTTCACGGTGAGTGTTGACTGGCAGAATTGCACAATTTTGGAGCCGAGCAGGCTACCATATAGGATTGCACAATTTCTAGAGGGAAGGTTGTTTTCCCTCCAGAAATGCACAATTTCTTAGGGAGCTGCTCAGCCTACAGCTAGACCAAGTCTGGATGAATAGCCAATGGGGGGAATGCATCAAGTTGCGATCGAAAGGATGCCTTTGAGCAAGAAAAACACTGAATCTTGTGTACATGACAAAGCAAGACAATGTGTTGTCAAAATCTGGTAGGGAGGCTCCAAAAATAATCTAGGGAAAAATTTTGGAGGGTGGTTGTAGCCGCTACAACAAACCCATTTTTTAAGGTGTTAGAAATAAGTCAAGTTTATACTCAAATTGTTTAAACTTTCACTAGGAGTCTTATGATGCAGATGATATTTTGATCTGAGCAAAAGATTTTTCAGAAAAAAGAATGTTGAGGGCTGAACCATGAAGTTGAAACCTTGACGCACGAATCTGCATAGAATCTAAAATATTCCTTGGAGGCCCGAAAATGAAATTTTTAGAACCAGGCCGACTTTATACTCATTTTTCTCATTTTTTTCACAAGGAACACAATGGTGTGATCAGTTTCTTTGTCTAAGAAGTTGAATTTTAGTTAGCCCACAAAAGAGGATGTTTGTGGAATCTTTGAGATTCCTAAGGAGCCCAAATTTGATCGAGTCAGAAGGGGGTCGAGTTTACAATTAAATTTCACATTTTGGGAATTCAACCATGATGTCTGTTTTCTCACTAGAGTTGTTCATTTTCAGGTCATCCCCAGAAGTGGAGGTATAATATGCATTGATGCCATGTCTTCTTTTGATTTTTTCTGAGATGATGACTAGATGTTGAGATCCTTGTTTTCCATTTTTTTTGGAGGATCCTTGTATGCCACTTCATGTGAGAGATTTTTATCTTGTCATATTGAAGGAGAGCTTTTTATGAGTGAGAGTTCTTACAGAAGAGTGTCTCATGGAGAGACATGCCACTCTAGCTAGGGGATTTATTCCTTGTATTGATAAAGAACACATCATGTACTCATCATCATCTTGCAGCGTTTAATGAAGCAACCTCCCAGTCTTGACACTCGGCCTGAACATGTAACCCACACTGGGTGAATCCATTATAACCTTGTGTTTGTTCTTTGATTTGATGGTTTCCTTTGTGTTTCCTCTACTTTAACTCTTTCACATGTAATTTTGCTAGCATCACAAAAGTAAAATGTATTGTTTAATTCCATTAGCTGGGAAATGTGGATCCAGTTTGGTATTAAAGGGTCTTCTTGTTGATGTGAGTTACAAGTGTGAATGATAACCAGAGATTGAACGTGAAAAAAGAAAGAAAATGTGTTATAGCTCCAAATCTCACTATTATGGTTTGTGATGCTGCACTCATGGCCTAGGGCAACCCCTCCTTCCAGATCTGGTCCAAAATTTAAAAAACAGTGTTTTATTCCTTATACGTGACATTGCCCTAAGTTAAACGTGTGTATATGCGGGTAGGCATATACCCAACCCGCGTATATGTATTAAAACACTTTAAAAAATATAAAACTCCTTATTTTCGGGCAGAGATCGCGGGTTTTACCTGCTGATCACCTGTTAGTGCCCGTGGCCCAACCGTTCCACCAACTCCAACTAAAAAACTAGTTTGGGAGAGGTATAAAAAGACCTCAAAGGAAAGGCCTAAGGGAGGAGAGAAGAGAGAAAAAGGTTTTATACTGAGATTTTCCCCTGACCAGGTCTGAAGACCCTGTGCCTTTTGTACTCCCCATTTATACAGGAAACCCTGGTTTCCTTGTTTGTTGATGTTCATCCACTAGTTATGGCATCATGGAGTGAGTCATGGAAGGAGATATGCTAAAGGCTTGAGGCTGGATGGATCTGGAAGGAAGCTTTGCTTGGAGCCTATGAAAGGTTACTCAGGTGATAATATTCCTTTTGTACATTCTATTTGTCTATAATAAAGAAACACGTCTTGGTTCCTGATATAAGTCTTCTTTATGTTTATGATGTTCATGTTGGAATTCATATGTGAATGGTTGTTTAAATTTCATAACTAACTACCTTCCTTTATAACATAAAGATGATTTCTTTACAAGGCTTTGTCCATATACTGTTGTGTTCTTTGGAATTGGTTGTTTTGTAGGATAAAGGAGCGAAAGGGACTTGAAGAAGGGTTTGGACCCTAAAGGAACTTCTCGAATGTAGGACTTGAGGTACACCCCTCTTACTATAAAATTTTCTTATAATAGCATAATGGCTGTGTGAATGTGTGTTTCTCTGTTTAGACAACTTTAAGTCTGCTAGGGTTTCCACCCAAAAGCCCTAGGGGAACATTTCCCTCAACAAAATGGAGGATCACAAATATCTCTATGAGGCATTCTACATTATGGAAAGCAAAAAAGCAACATGAGAAAGAGAGAGAAGAGGATGATGCTCCATATCCTTCTTTGGGAGAATATTCTTCTTCTTCTTATTCTCATCATTGAAATCAAGAAATCAACTAGAGACTTCAAGCAAAGAATGTTGAATTGAGGATACTTCTACAAGAAGAAGAAGAGGAGAAGCAAAAATTAAAACTTCAGTTTTAAGCCACAGAAGAGGCTTTAGAAATATTGAAGTGAACGAGGGCTTAGCGAAACTATGATCACTTGCTTCATAGGTAAATATTGTTGATATTTATTCAGTTTCATGTTTACATGGTGATGATGATTTCGGTGCTTTTGAAAAGCACACTACAAGAATTGGTTCAAGATTAATGAAGGAGATGGGATATGAAGGCAAGGTCCTATGAGTTAATGGGAAAGGCATTTTGAATCCCATCCAAGTGGTGGAATTACCATGACATGTAGGATTGGTCTATGTCAGAAAGGAAGAGGTATAATCTTTAGGTGACAAATCTAAAACAATGAAGGATGTTGAGAGTACATCACAATCTTGCAGTGATAGTGACTACATATCATTTCCAAAGGGAAGTGATAATTCCAAAGAGAGGGCTAACGTAAGGTATAAAATGTCTCAGCATTCTAAAGTTCATTTTGATTACAAGAAAATTGGTAATAGTGAACAAAAATTGTGGCACAGAAAGCCACGTAGTTTTTGTGGCTTGTAAAACCATGTGGTTGCCAAGTGCTAGAAGAGAATGGCATTAAGGAAAAATACAAGACATGTAAACTTTTCTCCACATTAGGATAGGAAGAAGGTCAAATAGGTCTGGAGGAAGAATTTTTTCAGCCATTGTAACAAGCATGGGTATCAGAGAGCTACATGTTGGGAGATTCATCCAAAGAAGTGACCAAAGGAGGACTAGAAAGAACCTATGAAGCAAGAAGAACCAGTTAATGAAGTTGATCAACAAGGGAAGCGACTATGGGAAGATGACCCATTAACTTGGTTGGGTAAGGAATGGGTATTTATAAGTATTTTATCATGGTCATATTTTGTAAATCATATGCAGCAAAATGATTGTAAAAGTAATGAAGTGTTTTCCATCACTTATTAAAGCAACATGATGATGTTTTTTGGCCTTTTTTTTATAGTTGGGGTATTGGTTTCTGTTATGATTCCAATGTAAACTTGACCAAAGAGTGCATTATAAACTCTTGGAAACTATGGGGTTTTCTTTGATCAAGTTTGGTTTTATAAGGGAACATGTATTTCACAAAGTTGTATTACAAGTTTACATAGGATACAGGTGTTGGTTCATCACTTATGGCTCTGAACTATAAAGGTGAAGGAGAAGAAAGTGTGGCTTGTTAAGGCACTTGCTGTGCATATTTTGGAGTACAACATAATTCATATTGTGTTCATGCTTTTGGAGGAGAAAAATCTCCTCAGTGGGGAGGAATGATCCAGGTGGCTCCAAAAAGGCTCAATAATCAAAGATGGCTTTAGAAAAACTCAAACATAAAAGTCCTTGGATTGAAATGAAACTAGGGCCATATCAAATAGTTCGTTGTGAGCTTTCCAATGGTTCAAATCGTACCTCCATCTGAGTTCGTATGCAAAAGTTATGGCCAGTCAATTTTTTGGTCAACTTGGCTCATTTGCTAAAATTAGTAGAGCGCTAACTAAATTTGGAGGCTCGCCAAATCTAGAGGTCCAACTAAATTTGGAAGTTGTTAACTATGTGACAAAATGGAACTTAACGGTGATGCTTTCCAGTGGTCAAAAAGGGAAAAATTTCCACCTCTTTAAAATTTCGAGTGACCCCAAAATTTCAGCTAACGGTTTTTTACCCATTTATTTATAATCAAGTTTTAAAAAAAAGAGGGCAGACCAGGCTCAACGGACCTGACCAACTCATTTTCATATATAAACAATATATAATATATATGGTGGGTGGGCCACCCACCACCATACCTGACCAACCACCAAACAATGGTCCCATACCATATGGTGATCCGACAAGAGTTGAACCTACCCTGGTCGGGGGCCGGTCCACCACCGGCGACCCAAAAATCAAATGTTGTCAACCAAATTCAACAACACCCTAACCAAAAATATGCCAACCATTTGGGGTCCTGTGGGTTTTTACTGTGGGATCTCCCCCAACCGTTTCCATTTTAATAGACCACCATTTAATGTGCCAATGACCTAGTTATTGAAAAATCCACCCAATGTTCAATATATAAACACACCTCTACCATTCCCACACCCCTCAACCCCCGACTAAGAGGCAGAAAAAGCTAGCACAAAGAATGAGGTGCAAAACCATGACGTAGTACTAGGAGTTGAAACCCTGACACAAATAATCTTTAGGAGTATTGTAGATTTCCTTGGAGCCCATTTTTGAAGGTGTCAAAATATGTCAAGTTTATACTCATACTGATCAGAATTTCACCAGGAGTGTGATGGTGCAGACAGTTTTCTGATTGATTCGAATTTAAACAGGAACACAAAAAATTACAGATATAACCATCAATATAGAGATGCAACAGAAATAACACTTCATTTCATTAAAATCAAATACCGAAGTATGCATACAAATAGAATGGAAATAAGACTAGCTCGGGTGAAAGTATCTTATCTCTGAGAAGAGATGTGGTGGCTACATGCCTCCAAACTATGTTACAATGAGGCTAAAAGGCATATTTATTATTGAAAACAATGGAAAACACTAAACATCCAAAAAAATAACCCTATGAGATGAAGCACCAAAATATGGGCCCTGGTTGGGTAAATTGGTACATCAACTTCCCAAGGTCGTAACTTCAGCATACAGTCTCCATTTGACGTGCACAATACCTCATTAGAAAGAGTTATCCAAGGAATAAAACTTTAGAGTGGGAAACATCAATCTAAGATCCATGTTGGCCCCCATTTTTCTAAAAAACGTTGTTTAGGGCCTCAACACGGCTCCAGAAGTTCAGGACCCGAAAAAATGCCAAAAATAGTAAATTGTGCTACAAATAAGGAAATTGAAAAACTGAAAGAAACAATGGTGGGGATCCAAGTGGAATAGGCGGGTGGCCACCAATATCCTCCTGGATCATTCCTCCCCCCTTAGGAAGCAATGGTCCCTATTGCGTTGAGTTCCTCCATTAGATGAGGAAACTTTTGTTGAACTTGGTCCTTGGTGAGCCACTTGCCCTGGTGAAGAAGTTGGTCTACTTTGACAACTTGATATAATTGGATCCTTTGTTGTCGGGTGTTCTTGATCTACTATCCATGATTCAATCAGTTGTTTCTTGTTCCATGCAGTTTGGATTTAATTTTGTAGGTGTGAGTTGTTTTGAAATGTCTAACATGTCAAGCAATGGTGGGAAATATTGTCGAAGGCGGTCCACATTGAACACTAGGTGCAGGACAAGAAATGGGGGAATGTTAAGCTCAAATGCATTGTCTCCCATAGCCTTATTAATGGCATAAGGACCATATCAGAGTGGTATGAGTTTTCGATAAGCTCCGATAAGGCATTCCTTCTGCAAATGCAACCAGACTTTGTTGCCACCTGAAACTTGTGTGGCACCCGATGTTGATCATCTCGCTTCTTGTGCTTGGAATTTAATTTCTCCAGAATGTTGTGGACCTGTTGGGGGATGTGTTGGATGTGCTCAATGAAGTTGTCTGCGTTGTCATCTTTAGACTGGACATGAGTTGAATCTGCCTAAGTAGCTGCAAATGGTATGGCCACATCAATGGGACATAGTGGATGGAATCCCAAGCCCGCCTAAAAAGAGCTGTGGAGAGCCCAGTTATAGTTGTGTTGGACATAAGGGAGGCTCTCATCCCATGTGCGTGGATGATTTGAGTTGTACATGCGCAGAATGTGGACAATCATCCTATTGACGACCTCTGTCTGACCATCAATTTGGGGATGGAAAATTGTGGACTTTGTGAAATTGGTGTCCAGAATCAACCAAATATGGGACCAACATGTACTAAGGAACTTGTTGTCTCAATATGAGATCATAGACTGTGGGATCCCAAAGTGTACCCACACTCATTTAAAGAAGAGTTTAGTAGTGGCTTTTGTAGAGGTATTATTTTACAGGTTGCCATAATGGCCATCTTCAAGAATCTATCGATAACCACAAAAACATCGTCATTGCCATGCTTAGTAGACGGAATGTCCAACATGTAATTCATGGAGATGGATTTGCAAGGTCGACTAGGGGTAGGAAATGGAGTATAGAGGCCTTGCTTCTTGATGGTTGGTTAATTAGAAATGGCACAAGAAGTGCAGGATCTGATGTACCTCCCAACATCTTGTTGAAGATTCAGATAATTGAAATACTTCTGCAGTACTGCCACCATTTTCTCGACCTCGAAATTCCCAACGTCTCAACTATAGTTTGCTTCCAAAATCATCTTGGCATGCTCACTTGAAGGAACATAAAATTGTCCTAGGTGGCATAACAGTGCATCCTGGAGGTGAAACTATGGAACTTTTTGACCCTCCAAGAACGTCTAGTATGTGTGTCCAAATTCTAGGTCACTTTTGTAGAGAAGTGGCCAATCAAAAGTCTCATTTCCACAAGAGTTGAGCACGGTGATTAACACCATGAACGGTGGTCGACTGAGGTAGTATGAAACATTATTGGTGCTACCCTTCTTGTACTTGATATTCAAATGAAACTCTTGCATCTATGTGGACCACTTCCTATGAAGATCATTTTGTAACTTCCCTTACATTTGTATGAACTGCAAGGGTCAGTGTTCTGTGTGGATGACCA
>APFE031286877.1:0-34543 GCA_000404065.3 Pinus taeda
TATGATGGACATTGTAGTTACACTACAAAACACCAAAGAGGCTTTTATAGGCATTGTTAATAGTTAACAATTCTAGTAAGATAATCATATTCACTAGGCGATGCAAGTTCTACTCTCAACAACATCAAGCAAAGGAAAAAACTTCCACAACAACATTGGTGAAAACTGATGTTATTTTACATTTTAATTTGTTGTAAAAGGGGAAGTGGTTGTACAATTGAATGTTAAAGTAAACCCATTGTAATTAGTTCTATCTAGTTTGAGTCTTATTCCCCTCTTCTTCTCTATACAACTTATATGTTGTTGGTTTGTAAATGTAAATATGAATATTAGATATAGCCTTATACAACTATAAAATCTTACATTTTATCTTTATTTTGAGAATTTAGTATATATTAATTACATTATTTAATATTATTTTACATTGACAAAGATTTTGTTTGTGTTGTTTTGGTCATATTAATTTACCAAAGACTTTATATTTATTTTAAACTAATTAAAAAAAGCATTCTAAAATATTATAAAGAGATTATCTATATTAATATAATTGGCCCATGCAACTTTGTTTATTTTTACCTGGTTAATTGTGATTTAATATAGTTTTATAAAAATAATTTAATTTATTCTATTTTGAAATTTTTGACTTATATTAATTTTTATTGTTTCAATACTTTTTCAATAATTACATTTTATTTATGGTTGTGTGGGATATATAAATATAGCAAGATGTTTTATATATTTAAAAGTTTAAATATTTTTATCATTTTTTTAAAGGTTACAAAAAGTAACTATACATATGAATATAATTATTTGTTTATTTTTGAAAAAAATATATATATTTTAAAGAAAAATCTTAGCAAACCAATATTAATGATTTTAATACAATTCAGAAATATCATCTCTTTTTTAGAGGCTTCTCATATCTTAATACTATGAATTTTTAGCCTTAGGCTATTATGAAATATAAACAAATTAATGAACAATATTTCAATCCTTAATAATCTCAATCGAGTAGGCAATTCAAAAGATGAGATACCAACATGCTTCAATAACTTTTAACCCTATGGGATAATATTATCATGCTTAATAAATCTACAAACACATATGATAGTTTAAACACAGTTATAAATTTGTTGTTACATTATTTAATTAAAATATTAAAGCACTTAGCACCTTTAGCTTATGCTAAATCAACAAGACATAGAGATTTAAAACTATGAAGCATATAAATGGTTAAAAATTAAATTTGCAATAACACAAATATTGGATAGTTGGAAACTTCATTAATATACATAAAGATGAAGTTCATGTGCATATCATAGCCTTATTACAAGGGTAATACAATTCTCTAGCTCTTGAAAACCCTAGTTGGGGAAACCAAGAAAACCCTAGCTCACACCAAGGAGATCCAACAAGCATGGATCATACAAGCATGTCCTCCATAACAAGGTGTCTCCTCTTATTCTTCTCTTCTACAAGTACAACCTAAAATTTCTTTTCAAAACCCTAATCTCCAAATATTTTGGGTATGATAACCTAACCTTAGTATTCAAGATACCCCAACAAGTTTATGAAACACTATCAACTCCAAAAGAGAGAGAGAGAGAGTATAGAAAAATGAAAGTGGTGTGCTCCTCTTGATTACATCTCTTCACAAGAATGAATTGTGAATGTAGGATGAACTCTCTCCTTCCTTCATGTTTATGATAAGGTAAGGGAGGCCAACAATACATATGTGAGACTATGCCCTTACATGCAACCTTCAATAACACATGTATACTCACCTATGTGGTGTGCTACACTCCGAGGGTAAACATGCCAAGCTCAAAAGTGATATTATCCATAAAGAAAGCTCCAAATGCAAAAACCATCTAACAAGTGTGTCCAACACTCCTCATATAATCATTAAAAAAAGACAGAATTACTCCTAAGCCTTATACTCTATTAAATCCACTCGATTTACATGAATACTAGTTGAGGTCTCAACAAACCCTAGTTGAACATCAATTGGAGACCCCTTTCTGAATTTTTCATCATTATTTTGCTTTTATTTCTTGAACTTAGTTTGTTATTGGAAAGATAAATGTTGGATTTTAAAACCAATTTTTGTTAAGCTCTTTAGGCTTGATACTTCCCTGCTTTGCTTGGTGTCTTTGATGATTGGAAATCTCAAAAGTAATAAATTATTTTATATTCAAAATTTACTCTAAAAAATTGAATTGGTTATCTAGGATTATCACTTTAATTTAACTTTTGGATCTATCAAAATTTTCTTCTAATAAAATAAAATGGAGTTCAAAATCACATGTGGTAGCATACCAAATGACTCTGAAAACTCGATTTGGTCAACTTGCAACTCTCTTTTCGGAACCAACAACTTATTAAAACTCATAATGGCTCAAGTTTAAACTACTCCTAGCCAACATATTGAGTGTCTTTGAAAAGAAGCATGCACTTGAGTTTTTAAAACCTCTGGTAGACCATCGGCACATCATTAAAACAATTATTTTGAAGGTTTCCCAACCTTCTTTACTTTGAAACTCATCTGAAGCTTCATTCAGAAGAGACTTTTTTGGCACTTGGGAGGGTCTTAAATAGGTTATCGTTCCATGTTTTAAAGATCATTCCAAGATGCTTCAGATGCCTGTTCAAATATTCACAGCTCCAGTGTCAAAACTGGCTCATGGAGAACTCACAATTATGGCGCAAAGTACCCAGATCCGCCACACGCTTGATAAATCTACCAAATTACACATGCTCTCATCAACAATTCTTTTCCATGATTGTGCATGAAATGGTGCACTTCAACTTCGACTTAAGATCATCATAGCTTGTGTACTCTGGATTTTAGGGCGAAATTTGAGTGAGTTTCTAGCACTGTGAGTCATGTACTTAGAGGTAGGCATTCAATTATCATCACTACCCACTTGCAATTCTGATTTTGTTTCAAATTTTGTCAATGAATGCGTTGCATTCAAATTAATAATAATAAATGGAATGAACGTGTACAATCTCTTTGTTGGTAGGTTTCTTTTGTGGATTTTTATGAAAGTTCTCTTGAATTTTTAGCACATATTAGTTGAAATATTTCAAACACTTGGCTTTCATTAAAACTTTCATGAATGTTTCATAACAGAGGTTAACATGATCAAAGATTCTTTCAAACTATGTTTTTCTTTTGAATTATGATGGCATAGGGTGTAGGGGAGAAATAACACCATTCTTTTTATCAACAGAACCTTGGTAAACTCTAATATGTTACCAATCCTTTTGAATCATCCCTCTTCAATCACAACATGCAATTTGCTTAGAATTCATTAGAGCATGCAATTTGCCTCAGAATTCCTTAGAATGAGTAGCACTTGATATTAATTCAATATGTTTTTATGATGTTTATACTAATTGGAATTAGTTTTGTTGTTTAATTATTGATGTATAGACTCAAGATGCCACCAAAAGGAAAAGGCCGAAAGAGCAAGAGCAAATTATCTAAGAAAGATACATCAATTAAAACTGTGCAAATATAACATATTTTACCTTTGTTTATAGATGCAACATCTATCTTGGCGGTAAAAAATTCCCTAATTAGGGGGTAATATTCAAGATCTTTTGAGGTCAAATTTATCAATAGATTCAACAACTAACAGATCTTGCAAAAAAGAGTTGATCATATGGTATTCTAAAAAAGGAGTTGTCTTAGTGTATTCTAAAAAAGGAATTGATCATATTATATTTTAAAATATCATGACATCCAAGTTACATTAAGTGGAATGTAATACTGTGATTTTGATCCCAGATTAATAATGTATATTTGATTTCAATACCAAATTAATAATGTATATTTTTACATGATGAAGGGTGGGAAAACCTAGTAAGTTTAGCTCTGTAATAGATTTGAATAATAATAATAAAATTTCCATTGAATACAGATAGACATGTACGAGATTATAAGAGACTATGGTTGCATGAGAGACCGGGTAGCTAGAGATGCTAAACTTTTTGGTTTATATTTTTATGAAATTCATTTTGGAAAATTAAGGGAAAAGATGGTTATGTGAATGTCTTGGGTGAGGGCATGTGATAGTTTTAGAGCATGCATATTTAGCTATACATTTTTGGTTGTTTGGGGTTCATTCAATTATTCTTCACTTCCATTATTATGTTCTAGCTTTTTGGAGAGACAAAGTGTCTTATGAAAAAGAGCTAATATTTTGGCTGCATGTTAATCATGTCATGTCATGGTTGAGAAATAATGGAGTGTTTGAATGTGTTGGTAGCAAAATATTGCAAAGCTAAATTGTAGAAGATTTTCTCAAGAAAACTCCGACATATTGACTTGTCCCAGTGAATAAATATGTAAGTGCTTCCAAATTCCTTCAAGAATTTTTTTATTTTTTGATTTGGACAATTGTGGCAAGTAGATATATCTAACCAAACTTTTGAGTGAATGACAAGCTACGCTTTGTCTTAGGCAACACAAGGCTAAAGACTTGGATGCTCTTATCAAAAGAATTAAATATTTGACCAAGGGAGAGAAAACAGACTATGTTGGAAGAATTGTTAAATTGTAGAAACAACATCCAATGCACAAGGGAGAAGGAAATAGATCCCAGGTATCTCGATTTGTCCCCTTATGGTTCAACCTATCAACAAATCAGAATGTGGTCAATTCCTTGTTCAAGACAATAAAACAGGTTTAATCATATAAATTTCTCAAGACAAAGAAATCTCTCAAATCAAGTTAATTAAAGTTATTGTTAATTTTAGATTTGAAAAAAATGTAGTCTATATGTTTCTTTTCTCTTCACATTAGTTGTTTCAAGTTTATTTTTTCTTCCACTGAAAATAATGTATGTAGTAACAGGGTACAACTTAAATCATAGACTTGTTTACATCACTTTTGTTGCAAACAACACTTGTGACCTGGAGAAAAAACCTAATGGAAATCTATTTATAAATTCTTTGTTTCTCATTCCATTAACTATTTCGATTTCAGGGTTTTAACTTAAATTCCATTTTCCTTGAGTTTTAAACCTTGCCTCTTCAAAATCTACCTCCAACCACCTTATAAATTATGAGGTATGCAACCCTCAAAGACTTGGCCATTATGACTCTAAGTAATAGGTTTTTGAATTAGAAAATCTCATTGCATTTAATGACCCCAACTCCAACCAATCATTTAAAAATGTTTTCTTCAGATTTTGATAGATGTCCTAGGCACTGACTCCCTATAGCCAGGAGTTGTCTCTAGTGTATAACATAATGCATTGTTATTGTTGGTGAACGTGTCCATAGGTTGTGAGTCTTCAAAGTTTCTAACATTGAGATTTCTTGACCAATAGTATTAGAGGTGAAGGGAAATGGAATAGCCTAAGGGATTTCATTGTAGAGAAGGGTGTTCCTTGTATGGGGTTGTGTAGGCTGAAGGGGAAGGTATATAGAAGTTGATATTGCTTTGGGACTAGTTGAGTATGTGGTAGTTGTGGCTATTGTGCAAATTTTGTGAAGAGAGAAATCTTGAGAGCTAACTATCTATGAGTTATAGAGTTGGCATAGGCAACCATCCCTGTAGTAGTCTCAACTCAAGGGTGGATTGTTGTAGAGAGTGAATGTGCAATAGAGCCTGTAGTTGGGTGGAACATCTGACCTTGGTAATCAGTGGATAAATCTTATATTAAAATATAAATGTTTCCTATGTTCTTGAGCATCCATATTTTGTTATGTAAATAAATTGTTATCATTTTATCAAACTCGAGTATGTTTACAAGCAATTTCATTGCACATATTTATGTTTCTTGGCATTTGCATGAGTTTCATTTGGCATGCATGGTTTTTAATTTTTCTTGCACAATTTCTTAATTTTGCTTGTATAATGTGCTTTAGGAAGGTACTTGGGGACATTAGAACAACCATCCTTCCCTACTTAGAATTAATAGGTTGGATCATTAACAATGTTGATTTAGAGAACAGAGTCATAGTCAATGATCAATGGAGAAGCATATGTTCCTTTAAACCAAATGAACTTGAGAAGTATTATAAATTCCAAGAACTTAATATTCATATGACTAGATCTTAGGTATAATATTTTGTTCAAACACAAGATAATCATAAAAAGATTGAGCAAATAGTGGATTTAGGGGAATTTTTTTACATCTCAAGGAAATAACATAAGAACATACATACATACATACATACATACATACATACATACATACATACATATATATATATATATATATATATATATAATATATATATATATATATATATATATATATATATATATATAAGAGAGAGAGAGAGAGAGTTCCTTAATCAATAGGCTATAGGGAGGAAAGGATGCTTCATATTCTCTAAAATCTTAAGCTCCCTTATTTCACATTGTAGTTGAATTTTTTTTTCTCTAATTAGGCTACATTCCTTTCCCACACTTAATAGAAAACACTCACTAGGGTATAACATTATGACTCTAAATCTTCTTCAAGAATTTACATGGCGTCATATCTTCTTGATATAGTATGTGAACGCAATTGATTCTAAGAATGGGATAGGCTTGGAGCATTGTTGACATACCAATACATGTACACTACCAAGATCTATGGCAGAATAAATATGCAAGACAATACTCTAGGATATGTGACATATTCTTTGCACATTTGTTTACTTAGTTTTCTATGCACTTGAACCCAAGATCTCATACGAAGCATTGCAACCATTGGACCAACTTTGAGACTGGTATGTTGAAGATGATTTCTCATACATGTGCATTTATGGGACAATTGTTACCCCTCATTTATTACCAAAATTTGTACCAAAAATAATGATATTGAGGGAAATATCCCACCATAAATGTTGTTAATATCTTCAACATGTATTTAACAAAGGAGAAGGAGAAGTTGTTAATAACATATTCAATGTACATACATGCATGCAGATTTGGTAATATTTTTTTGTTTGAATAGAAGTTGTTAGTATTGCATAATTCATATTTTGTGAGCGAAGGTTTAAGAGACATGATCCAAAAGGCTTAGTGTCAATACATACAAAGAAAACATGTGTCTCATAGTCATATGCTTATGATGATTATTAGGAGGAAGAAGTTTATAGAAAAGCTAAAGGCTAGGAAAAAGTGCAAATGAGAATCAGACAAAAGTATGAATTGTTGTCACGCCATTAAAAATAGAAACTTGAGGTAAAGAAAAAAGAGAAAGAGGACTTGACTAAAGTTTAGAATGAAAGGAAAAATAAAAATGAATTAGAACAAAAACTGAAGGTAAAAATAGAGGCACAACCTAGAGAAGAAGGAGGAGCCCAGAAAAGTGAAGAAACTAGAGAGTTGGAAGAGAAAAGAATTAGGCTTGCAAATGAAGAGAAATCAAAAGGCAAGGAGAAAAAAAGGTTAAAAAATAAAGAAAGTTGGAGGAAGTTAAGCCTCAAACAGAAACGGATTTAATGGACATCAACTCTAGGGATGAAAAATTGATTTGTAAATTGCCATGGATATTCCATTGGATAGTTCATCAAAACAAATATGATCAAATAAACTAAAATCTATATCATGAAGTTTAAATTCCTTTATATTCCATATTTGTCAACTATTTATTTTCTACTTATGCATGAAATAGATAAAATGTGGAAAATGGAGAAAAACAAATACAATCACATATCATCCACAATGAACACAAAGGTTTTCTCTAGGAAACCCTTATGGGAGAAAACCAAACTAGAAGGTGAGATTGCTCTACTCTTTTTTCTTTGGTATGGAACTAATTGATTACAAAGGAGAAAACACTCTTTGTGGAGTTACATAAGACATGTGGCTTGTTAGGTTGCTACATAACACTAACCCCCTTTGTTGTGCTCTCTAAGTCCCACTCCCTATTGCTCTGCTCTACTATAGGACAAGACACAATAGCATAAAATGGAACCCCAACTCCTCTTGTTGGCATGTTTTTAATATATCTTAATAGCCAAAGAGGGATTAAGTTTGACTTCTTTAATCCTCAACTAGAGTTACAAGTTTTACCTTTCTATAGTCTTCTTCATAGTCCACATGTGGCTAGTGTTTATTTTCTATATGCAAGATAGAATAGAACAATTTTCTTTCGAATAACTACTTCCAATGATATAGGTTAATTTCTTAGAGCATTCAAATCATCAAGCAGTGGCACTTAAGAAAATTTCAACTATTAAATTCAGTAGAGTAGTAGAAATCACAATGAAACAATGATACAGGAGACACCAAAATTTTCTTGAGACAAAACCCCACAAGACGAAGAACCCAATAATCTTTCCTTATGAGAAATCATTCAATTCAATCAATTTGTACATCTAATTCTTCCAGTCAAAATATCAAACCATTGAACACATTCAATGCCTAGTTAAATCAAGTCAATGGAGAGAGAGAGAATCAACATTTTTCTCATTGGTCAATATTAGTCAAGGGGCCAAATTTCGGTCTACAATAGTTGGTCAAAGAGCTGAAATTCAGTCTTGTAATTCCTCAGACAAAATTGGTCAATGATTTCATTTTGACTTGCCTTCAAAGTACAGTCAATGCCCCAAAAACACAACTTCAAACTTGGTCAACATATGGTCAAATATCCTAGAATAATTTGACCTCAAATCACAGATAGAGATTTGGTCAAAATAGTAGATAAAATAGGCAAGTCAATTTTGGTCAATGCAAAGGACAAAAGTCAAATTTTTTTGGTCAAATTCTTCTTCTTCTTCTTCTTCACACGTGTGAGTAGATGTATCCTATGGAATAGGTACAAATTTATGTGTATGTGATGTCGAAATGTGTGAGTCAAATATCCAATATATAGTTGAAAAAACAAGTGGGGTTTTTGCATTGGGTCAAACTCCTTCAAGAGGTGGGGTCGAGTTGTCAAATTATGGCTGACTTGGATAGATAGAAAATAATATATTTCTCCTTTGATTTGGATGATGAAAATACTAACTGCAACTACCATTTTTCAACTCTCCCTCTGAGCCAGGGAGGTACTTTTCATTGACTTAAATAGATGTACAAATTTCATCATAAGGAAAGGTTGATAGCATCAAGCTCATCCCACAATCCAAAACCAATGGCATCAAGGTCAAAAACCAACTGACCATGGGATGAACCAATATCATTCATGAGGCCAAACTATCCAACCATATGAAATGGTTTCTCAATCAAGCACAAAGATTGAAGAGAGTAATCAAAGTCAATGTCTCTTACCATCCCACTGGTCTGTCAGTCAAACCTAATGACCCGAGAGAGTAGGCAAGGATCATGTCCCAGACCATAAACAAAGGTCTCTCAATTCATTTCCCAAGGGAGAAATTCCTATATTGATATCAAACTCCTTGACTATATAGTCTCCCAGTAAAATACAATGATCTAAGGGGGAGAACTAAAAATTAGTGTCCTCTACCAAACCCATCGATCTCTCGGTCAAACACAAAGACATAAAGGAGAACTCCAAACCTCAAAACCAACCTCCCCAAGGGAGTAATCAAAAAAATCTTCCCAACCATAAACCATGGTTTCTCAACCAAGCCTAAGGAAGATTTTCATTCTCATGGTGTTATATAGTCAGTGCTCTCTCTCTCCAAGAGGAATTCTCAGCCACTTCAAGATTCTCACAAAAGCAAGAAAATTTCATCTAAGATAATTGATTTTTCATAACATCAACAACTTTCTCAATAGTATAAATGTATACAACATCCTAGTTATAGTGATACTTGATCTCAATGTGCTTTGACCTGTCATGAAAAATTGGATTCTTAGAAAGCTTCACACAACCTTGATTTTCATAATATATCACGATTAATTCCAGCACCTGATCAAATAATCTAGAAAATAATAACAGGTTGACCACTCATCTATATACTTAATTTCAGCCATGCAACGGAGGGTTGCATCCAAAATATCATATAAAAACCCAAACTATCCAGGAGTGCTCTTCTTTATCTTCAGTGCAAGGCTAGCCCAATTGGAATATGTAAATCCATACATTCACAATCCAATGCACACATCAGGGCTCAAACATGAATTGATTTAAGGTTTTCACAACATAGCAAATATCAGGCCTCAGATAGTTCAACGAGCCAAGCAATTGACTATACATAGTAGGATCAACCAAGTCAAACTCAGAGTCTGACAACTGCTTCAATTTTGTCATCACGGGAGAGTTCATGGACTCATAGTTCATCATGTCAAATTTCCTGAAGGATATTATCAAAAAATTCATCAAACTTCTCATAATTCATTAGACCTAGATACTTCATTTCAAATTCAAAAATCAGATACCTCTTACATTGGACAAAGATATCTTCAACCCTAATCAGAAATAGATCATCAACATATAGTAGTAAAATCAAGGGCTCGTGTTTAACAACTTTGTAGCATAGATTGGGATTAACATCACTCTTCAACAAATATCAATTCCAACTCGAGGTGCCTGACTTCATAGCCTTCTCCCTCTTACTGAGGTAATCCTTTGCTTTGTACTTCTAAAAATATTCATCTTGGAAGTCACAATTCACTTCTTTTCGACATAGATCAAAACAAGATTACATTTGGTTGATCTATCTGCTCCCTTTGAGTTCAAAGCTCATCCCATACAATATCTCTCAATATGATTCTTCTTGTCATAAGCTTTACTTTGTTCTTCCAATCTTTTCATTTATTGCCACAACCTGGGCAACCTTCATTAAGTACTTGCAATCCTTTCTAGAAGGCCATGGAAGAACAAATACAACCAAGCAATATATGCAAAGACAATAGGCTAATAAAAATAATAATATTAATACACAAGAGAGATATCAAATACATATATTTTGAGAACATGTTGGCTCCCTCTTGATCTTAGCCTTCTTGCATCCAACTTGCAAGCTAACCTCGTCCACATCGTCATCATGATGACATTCCTCCCTTGCAAGAGCTATGGTTTCTTATTTCAATGGGAAAGCCTAATCCTAGGGCTTCTATATAAACCCTAACTCTTGCTTATCCAGGTTTAGTTATATGCTAGGGTTTACAAACCCTACACACTCAAATGTGTGAAACTCTAGAACATGTGTGATGATATCCATGATTGGCAATAAACATGAAAATGTGTCAATATCAATATTATTTTAATGAAATGATACACTACATATTAGACTTTTTCCAATCCAAGAGCATGGAACATTTCCAAATTTTCAAGTGACTCAACCTTCAATTTTGAAGTGGAATTTGACCTTATGAACAAGGTCCATGACAACTAATATCGTTAACAATATTTGAGCTTCAACATGACAACATTGTAAAATTTGCAACTATCTTAAGACATCACATCTTACAAGAGAGAAATATAAGATATATCACATTTTTCATCTTCAACATGTTATTAAAGTCAACCCATACTTGAATATACTATAAAAACCATTAGTATACAATTGTCCTTACTAACTTACATCAAACTTCAAAATTAGATTTGATGGACTCTTTTAGGGTATAATAACTTCCACTGTAAATTAGATTGGTGGCTCATCTATCAATCTTTCCGTTATCACATTTTAGTTTGAGTTTGAATTTTTTTTCTAAGAAACACTGAAAAATTCAGTGTCAACGAAACAATTTGTAATAAATGAGAGAATGTTGATAATGGGACTATCAACGCTTATTAAGTTCAGGAAGTCATTAATAGGAATATGTTGACAATGGGAGTGTCAGCGTTATCAGATATTGGATGATAATGAGAATATCAATGGCAAAAGTAAAATTTGAATTTCGATTTTTAAAATCACACTGACACATTCCATGTCAACGACACAATAATCATTGCTCAGTCACACCACAAATTATTTATAGGTGAAAGATACGTATTTAAAGTGAAGTTTTTTGCCTTCGAAGAGATATGGTGTGATTGTGTAATTATCGAAGGGTCAAAAATATCATTTCACCTTTCAATTAGTTATTTAGCTTGAAAATCTCATTCTTTTTACCACATATTATTTTCAGCATTGTCATTTGCAAAGTTGTGTTAGTTTAGCATTGGAGAGTTGTTCATTGCAAATTAATCGATGGAGATACAATGTCTGATCCCAGTCTATCGTCTAATTAATTGCTAAACCGTATGGAAAATGAGGAAGAGTGGGAATATTAACATAAATGAGCCCAAAGGACCCGCGCTCCTAGAGATTTAGCTAGATATTCAACAACAATTCCAGTGGGCTGGGTGGCAGGAATGTTTCTACCAATGCACTGATTACCATAACATTGTGGCTCAAGAATTTTCCTAGGAGTTTGATGGATAATGTGTGGAGGTAGGAGTACTTTCATTCCTAGTTATAGAGGAACTAATTGTAGAAGTTACAACCTTGCCTATGGATGGGGAAAAGGCTTTTAGAAGCCACGTTCTAGCTAGGATTGATGTCCCATTTTTCCCAAGGGCTAAGTTCAAGAATAGAAACTCGAAAGCAAGGGTGCAGAGATCTTGGTTGGAGGAAAAATGGCATGGTATGCTATGAACTACCTAGTCGTACTTCACATGAAAGGTATTTTAACCAGGTAAATATTTACCATTTTCATTTCCTAGCTCCTCTAGCAGGGAAAGTAAGAATGAATGCTTGTTTTTATTTATTGGAGAGCCTCAAGCACATGTATGCTTGTTTCCAGGCTAGGGAAGACCCATCCCCTCATTTATTTTAGCACAAGGCTTTAATTATGTTGTTAATTGAGAATCAGTTGGCCAAAGATGGCAGAATTTGGAGTCATTTCTTATTTTGGGCAGGGTTTCAACCCTAGGTCCCTAATGCCAAACGAGGGAGGCATAAGGGTACTAAACAGGGTAATAAAACTCAGGAAGAAACCTCCTCTCAGCAAACCTCCACTAAAACACAAATCCAAAAGGAAAAAAACATTCCCTCATCCTCTGGTCCTACAATTCCTAAGGTTTATGCCACAAGAAGTGACAGACTTAAGAAGAACCAACCTACTTCTGAAAACCCTCCCATTGAAAATATACATCATTCTATGAATTCCCCTCATACTAAAAGCCACCCACTGAGTGTTCCCCTACATATAATCATCCACTAGAGCAGACCAAGGGAAAAGAAGTTGAAACTAAACCCTAGGATGAAGAATAGAACTCTTTGTTTCAAATGTTCAAGGGGGTAAAAGACCTCACACCAGGCCTTTAAAAAAATTAAGGCTGAAGATAAAGTTAAAACAAAATCCTAACCTATCCAAGGAAGTGATAGATGTGGAAAATGTTCCATTAAAGGACCTGAAAATAAATAGAGGGAAAACTGCAAGTTCTAAAAGATGAAAGGCCAAGGATACTAAAAAGAAAATCCCTATGGAAACTAGACAGAGTAAGGGTTGTGTAGGCAATCGTTTCTGTGGATAGAAATAATCCCTCTAGTCCTATGGAGGATCTAGCAACAACCTAGACAAATATGTGCAAGCTTTCCTAGTTTATATCAGAAAATACAAATGACGATATATGACCTACCTCACCCTGATGTTAAAATCTGTTGATGTCATCCTTGATCTTCTCGCTTCCAAGTTCAATCCTCTCTACGTAGTTGTGGATGAATATCTATGAGGAAGATCAAATAGAGATGACAAAGGCATACATAGCATAATTCATTCTAACGTAAACTATGTGATAGATTAAGGAGTATCACACTAAATGAGTAATGATTTACACAATTATGGAAAGAAAACACATAATGTATTATTAATATAAAGTAAGGGAAGCATAAAACCACTTAAGACTTGATGTAGGAAGCCTCCTTTCGATGAGTTTCCATGTCCTAGCAAGACCTTCAAGCACTCCTTTCTCCTTAGCAAAATGGGTAGCATTTAGGCATAGTTTCAGCATAGGAGGGAAACCAAGCAATAGTCAACTAGGAGCTAAGCAAAAGTAGATGGCAGTGGTTTGATTTATAGGTAAGGAGAGGGAGTTGAGGATCCATAAAAGGGGGGATAGGTTTCAAATTTCAAGGGGAATATCCATGAAAGTAGGATCAAGAACCAAGAATGGGAGGTCTCGCTCTAATCCTCATTCAACTACAACTAGCTCATCGTTCTCGAGACTTATAGTAGGAGAAGCTTCTCCTCCATTTTAGGAAAACTACTTGAAAAGGGCCAACAAAGATTTATTTGCAAAAAGTAGTGTTGGACTTGCAAAACAAGGTTTTGGACAAGCTATTCATAATTTATTCAAGGTAAGTCTTCTTATTCCTTCAGGGATGCTTCTAAACATGTTTCATGGTGAATACATTAATTTTTACAGCTTCCATCACTTGCGACACTCGCAACATTGACGACAAAAAGTGTGACACTAAGGATTTGAGACCGGGAGTGTGACAAAATATTGTATAATAGATGCCCCTTAAAGCATGAAGTCAGAATGGGAAGTGATGGTTGAAATGCTTTACAAATTAAGGCAAGGACTTTGGAGAACCACCATCAAGAGACCTGCAAATAAAAAATAATACAATATATGTGACATGTCTGATGTAAGTATGCTCAAAGTGTAAGCATCTAACAATACATAGATCCACAGCATGGACAAAACCATCTGACTAGAAAGGATCATGTGCCTAGATCCACGGCATGGACACAACCAACCAAGTAGAAGGGGTCACGTGTATGAATCCATGACATGGGTGCAACCATCCAAATAGAAGGGATCATGTGTACAATCATGAATACTTAATAACTTCACGCAACCTAGATTTATCAGATGAAACCCAGGGTCTTCACTTTGTCCCAGTCCAACCAAAGTATGAATTTAACCATGTGAATAAATGGGTTGAAGTCGAACATAGTAGAAACCACCTAATTATTGGTCAATGATGTAAATTGTTAACAGGCACGAGAGAAACCACCAATGATGACAATGGCTCTCAAAGTACAACAACACAATCTATGAGTGTGAACAAGGAAGCTAAAGTCAAACACTCACAGAATCATTCAATCGAAGGAAAGTGATGTGAACCTATTGTCAAATGTGAAGAAACTACCATTGAGGAATGCAAGATCCAAGGTACTGAAAGGAAGTTTCTAGATCATTTTCCTAGATAATGAGTTGGAGTTGACAGGAAGTGACCCTTTGAAGGAGGTCCATAATGTTTCCAACATCATCGACACGAAACATAGGATTTTTCAAAGTTGGTGAGAATGATTCAGGATTGTTGTAGAAAATTCAAACAGGGTATAAGTGGTTTGAAGTGTAGATGGGACTTCTCTTGAACATATCGATGACAAGATTCCGGACTTTGGCAATATTTGACTCAACATAGGATCAGAGGTCACAATTAAAATAGGACATAATCGGATGAGAGGCAAATAGATTCTCAAAACTAGTAAGGCAAGTGACAAAGTTAGGATAACCCAAACCCAACATGAGATACAGATAAGTGTCATGTTCAAGAGTGACATGCTGCCTTTATACAAAATACATGGTATATTTTTACATCCATTTTTCCCCCACTATTTCTAGCAAGTACCTCATTATTTTTTTATCTCAAGTTTGATGAGGATAGCATATGATTGTCATATAAGTTCATCCTTCAGATGAATCCATCTTAGTATTTTTAACGAGCCCTAGGAAGGATTAGATCGACCTCATCATGGTGACAAGTCCTTCATCGTTTTAGTTTTACAAGTTCGATGGAAGAGTAACTCGATGTCTTTTCATGTTTAGAGAGTTTGAAAAAGAGGCAAAAATAAAACTTGAGAGGTCCCTTTTTGTATATAGTCTCTCGAATCTAAAAAGGTAGAAAACAATATTCAAGAGAACCTCTTAGCCATGTGTGACCAAGGTATTCCTTTTTCGTTGTTAGTCTATCTTAGTTCGGAAAAGGGTTAAACTTATACTGAGTAGACGTCTTTTCATTTACTTTTAAGATTTTAAAAAGGCAAGTGATTGACAATATTTTCATATTTTTGGAGTTTGAAAAGAGTCGAAAGAGGACTCTTCCTAGAGGAATGAGTGGTATAAAAGGATAGCAACTGTATCTGGTCATGATGGAACTACTCAAACATGTAAATTTCAAGAGTTTGGATAATAAGACCACTCTGTGTAGATGTTCCTCATGCAAGGGTAAAACAACCAAGTCAAAATGTATGATCGTCTAAAGAGATGGTGATGATGGAATGAAAAAACCAAGGCTCAAAATAAGCTGATAAAAATGGAAATCTGGAGAGGTAAAGTAGGAATGGTTTCATTTTTACACAAGCTTGAAACATGGGAACTATGATTGAATTTGGTTTCATTTTTACAAAATCTTGAAATAGAGACAAAACTATACTTGGAATTGGTGTCATTTTTACACAATCTTGAAATAAAGAAAAACTATGCTTGAGATAAGATTGCATGCCCCCAACATAATGACTCAATTTGGGGTACATGCCCCCCAAGCTTCATTTCATTCACCTAAGTAGACTAATGGTTACTAACGAGTGGATGGAATGAAGGTTCATTTACGAGATCAAGTGAAAGACTTGACCGAGAATGTACGATATCTAATCAAAGACTAAAATTGGAAGGGGATTTGTTTAATTTTTTTAACGCGATCGACACTGGAAAAGAACCATGCTCATGAAACCTTGTTTCATTTTGTAACAACCTTGACACAAGTAAAGGAAATCTTCTATGGGAACATTGATTCTTTTTTTAATGAGATTGACACAAGAAAAGGAATTGTGCTCCAGGAATCTTAATTCATTTTTAAAGGATATTGACACAAGAAAAGGAACTGTGCTCTAAGAACCTTAATTCATTTTTTAAGGAGCTTGACACAAGACAAGGAACTTTTCTCAGACACCTTGTTTCATTTTTTGATCTTGACACAAGACAAGGAACTTTTCTCTGACATATTGTTTTCATTTTTTAAGGAGCTTGACACAATAAAAGGAACTGTGCTCCAACACCTTGTTTCATTTTTAAAGGAGATTAACACAAGAAAAGGAACTCTGCTCCAACACCTTGTTCACGGCCCATAAGAGGCCATGGCTTCCAAGAGGTTCTCATCAGATGGGAGAACAATGCTCTAGAAGGGATACATATCAAGGGATCTAATGGAAAGATCAGGATCCAATGCCCCCAGTATATGATGCACTATGTCACTGACTAGATCGTCATTAGACACAGGCATGGAACATGTGTCCACATAACTAACCTGTGGTCAGGGTGATGCCACTTACATACAAGGACCATTTAGGGAAGACGGCTGATCTGGAGTCAAATTAGGACCAATGAATGAAAGCTTATCAATGGCCACAATTCTCCTTTCATGCGGGAAAAATATGACATGAAAGAGAGGAGAGACAAGAGCTCCCATGTCATAAACATAGTCAAGGTCAAGGACTAAATTGAAATCCAAAGGGCCTTGGACAACCATCATGTCGAGATAGATGATTTTTCCTCCAAAATTAATAAGAAACTTCGAAAGGATCCCTAAGGGTTGCCTGGTTCCTCTGTTAAAAGCTAACATATTATGGGTAACAAGCACAAGCTGCGGAGAACCTAAAGCTTTCAAAGTAGTTGAGGACATAATACTAACAGATGTTCCTTCATCTATGATTGTGCTAGGTACGAGTATATTATAAGGATGTATAGTGATTTGAGAGGGCACATAGGAAGGAAGATGAAATCTTTCTAGTCGGCTCCAATCAAAGCAAGTGACTAAATTACTTGGAGAGTGTGCCATCAGAAGGGGAGGATTGCCCTATTGTGTTACGGGAATATGAGGATCCTCCCCCTATACCATGGGAATAAGAGTTTTTCTCCCTTGTACCATGGGAACAAGAGGATTGCCCCCTAATTCTTTGGAATCTGAAGAAACCAAAAGAACTTGAGCGGTACAAACTTCACTTTCTATAAGATAGATACAATCAATTGAAAGAAGATTTGGGTCAACCATTTTTTTGATCAATGGTTGGTCAGAAATAGATTCATGAGATTCAATTTCAAAGAGAGTGGGATTTAATAGAGATGAGTTTTGATAAATCGCTTGATCAAATAGTGGAGGATCAAGGGAAAGATTTTGATAACCAGTCAGAAGACGAGGCTAAGAAGCGGTAAGGATATCCAACACGTTAGAGGCTTCATCCATATAAGGAAAAAGGTGAATAAGATGATTCCCTTCACATAACCTATAGGGAAATTTGACTTTTCCACTTTTCCCAATTGATTTAATATCACTAGTTGAAGTTTTATCACCAACATGATCTCTAGAGTCTAATGACAAAGGTTGATGTGAACTTTTGGACCACACTTCTAATACCTTGGTAATACTATGACAATATCTAAGAAGGTGATCACCCTTACAAAACATGCAAGGGAATTTCACTTTCCAAGGCTGATTGGAAGGTTTCTCAACATCAACTATATTGGTATCAATGGTCGTTGCATTGCCCCCTTGCTTATTTTTATTCTTCTTAATTTTCCTTTCCTTCTTCTTCTTATCCAGCTAGTTACTGAATTGCAATCTTTCACCAGACGAAGAGGAAGAATACTGAACAGGTGAAGAAGGCAAAGAGTTACATTTAGGCTCAACCAGAGGTTGATACTATTCAGGTGGAGGAGATACCGGTTGAGAAGAATTTTGGAGATTTGGAACTATAGGGTTCGAAAATAAGTAAATTGGAAAACCAATGGTAAACCTAGGAACTGACAACATTTCCATATAGGGAGCACCAACATTTCCAAAAGAAGGAAAAGGACCAGGATTCTCATAAGAGGGGTTTCCTTGGTTGGTGAACTCAGGAACTGTTTCCATTAGCCTCAACCTAAGATCTAATAAGGAGTATTTCCATAGGAAGGATGTTTTTACATGGTCAATTAATTGATTTTAAAACTTAACAAAAATAAATAAAAAAAGGGTAATTAGGCATAAAGGTTTACCAAGCAACCATGAATTGCGATATACACCTTGATGAACCAAGGACTTAACGTACAATAACCAATCTCCTCGAATGTTGTGCTTGGTGTATCATGGTATGCAAGGCGACATACTCAATTACATATGGATGGATAACAACCTATATGGGACTACCAAAAGATACGTGATGGTACGTGGAAGTGCAATATGTAGTAGTGCTATCTAAAGGGTAACTGTTTGATGAGAGCGTTCCCATATACTTAACATGCGTGGAGCACCTCCAATATACTTGAAAGTACTGGATAACGGTCATATACACTTCCGTACATGGAATGTGATTTCACCCTCACGATACAGTGCTAGAAAATAACGATAGCTCCTACGTTTAATGATGTTGGAACACGTCTCTAGTCTAGACCTCTAAATGTTTTTGTTAATGTTCCAAATTTTCCTTAGTTTAATTGAGGTAAATTTTAACGTTGATCTTGGATTAAGTCTCAGTTTTAAGGCTCAAATATCGATGTCACCTAAACACACCTATGATGCAACTAATATGAGAGAAAAATATTATTTTCATTTCGATGAAAGCTATCTAGTGTAGGGAAAAAATGCAAATATTGATGCAACAATAAAGTATGCAAAAACAAAGCCTCCTAACTAGAATTTTTGCTTTCACTATTCCAATGCACCTATCAAAAGTAAAATGATTTTTTTTTACTTTCCTTCTCAATGGATGAAAATGCACTTTTCAGGTTTCAACACTAAGCAATGTCATATATGCTCAATGATAATCCCAAAAAAGAATTTTCAATGCTATGCAATCTAATGCAATTCGAAAAGTGAACTTTGAGATGAAAGTTAAGAAAATGCAAATGCGATTTGTTTTATGGTTCTCAAAAGAACTAATAATGATTTATCAACAACAAATAAGTATTCCTTCCACACATACATGCAAGAAACAGTAAATTCAATTGACCCAATAACTAAAGACTCAACCAAAATTCACTTTCACTACTTCAAACAATGGGATGGGATTTTGAAAACCAATAAGAAATCAACAAAACTAATGGAAAATTCTACATACACAGAGAAGGATAACACTTTATAAATCAAGACACACTAGACGTTTCTGATAAAAACCCTAAACAAATCTTAGTTTTTGCATCAATGCTAATTTTATGGTAAAAATTTGCACTGATAAGGTGGATCAATGCTACTTTTATGGTCAAAACTCATGCTGACAAGGTCTTTAGCATGACAGTAATGAGAAAATTAGCATGAATGTTTATGATAAAAAGCATGCCAAGTGATAAAGACTTAGGAAAATGAGGAGAAATCCAAAGATATATCTAGACTTGACACTCTAAAGAATGTACTACTCAGAATGTAAATCCAAAATGCCCCCAAATAATAGATCACAAGCAGGTTGGTCAAACTGATAAAAAATACCAAACATAAAAAGGAGGTTTGAAGGGTTACAAGATCCACATCGGAGTCACCATTTTATTGTGTAGGAAATCCTTTTTGTGGAAGGAAATGATCCTTCCAGTCCTATGGGAGGATCTATCAACAAACTAGATAAATATGTGAAAAATTTCCTAGTTTATTTCAAAAAATCCAAAGGAGGATAGATGAACTACCTCACTTTGATGCTAAAATCCATTGATGTCGTCCTCGATATTATCGCTTCCAAGTTCAATACTCTCTACGTCGTTGTGGATGAATATCTGCAAGGATGATCAAACAAAGATGACAAAGACATACATATCACAATTTATTCTAACATAAACTATGTGACAGATCAAGGGGTATCACACTAAATGAGTAATGATTTACACATTTATGGAAAGAAAAAACATAATGTATTACTAAAGTAAGTGAAACATACAACCACTTAAGTCTTGATGTTCGAAGCCTCCTTTCGATGAGTTTCCAAGTCCTCACCATAACCTTCAGGCTCTCCTTTCTCCTTAGCAAAATGGGTAGCATTTAGACATAGTTTCAGCATAGGAGGGAAACCAAGCAATAGCCAACCAACATCTAAACAAAATTAGATGGTAGGGGTTTGATTTATAGGAAATGATAGGGAGTTGAGGATCCAAAAAAAATGGTGAGGTTCCACATTTCAAGGGGAAGATCCATGAAAGTAGGAACAAGAAATAGGAATGGGAAGTCTTGCTCTAATCCTCATTCATGATTCAATTGCAACCAGCTCGTCGTTCTCGAGACTTATAGTATGAGAAGATTCTCCTCCATTTTAGGGAAACCTACCTGAAGAGGGCCAGCGTGGATTTTCCTATCAAAAGACGTGCTGCTAGCACTAGTCACTAGTTAGACAAAAGGTTACTAGCACGAGTTTGTCTACTAAAAGTAGCACTGGACTTGGAAAACAAGGTTTTGGAAAAGTTCTTCAAAATTTCTTCAAGGAAAGTCTTCTTCTTCCTTCAAGGATCCTTCTAAACATGTTTCATGGTGAATACATTGTTTTTGACAACTTTCGTCACTTTGAGACACTTGTGACATTGACGACACAAAGTATGACACTTAGGATATGCGACTGGGAGTGTGACAAAATATTGTATAATAGATGCCCCTAAAGCATGTAGTCAATATGGGAAGTGATGATTGAAATGATTTACAAATCAAGACAAGGACTTTAGAGAGCAACTATCAGGAGACCTACAAATGAAACATAATACAATATATCTGACATCTATGATGTAAGTATGCTCAAAGTGTAAGAATCTAACAATACATAGATCCACGACATTGACTAGCGATCCGACTAGAAAGGATCATGTGCGTAGATTGACGACATGGAAAAGACCATCAAAATAGAAGGGATCATGTGTACAATCATGAAAATGCACTTTTAAACTTTCAACACTAAGCAATGTAATGTATGCTCAATGATAATCCCAAAAATGAATTTTCAATGCAATGTATTCTAATGCAATTCGAAAAGTAAACTTTAAGATCAAAGTTAAGGAAATGAAAATGCAATTTGTTTTATGGTTCTCAAAAGAACTAATAATGATTTAATCAACAACAAATAAGTATTCCTTCCAAATATACAAGCAACAAATAGTGAATTCAATTGACCCAATAACTAAAGACTCAACCAAAATTCACTTTCACTACTTCAAACCATGGGAAGGGATTTTGAAAACCAATAAGAAATAAAAAAAATAATGGAAAAATCTATGTACACAGAGCATGATAACACTTTATATATTAAGACACACTAGACGTTTCTGATAAAAGCCCTAAACAAATCTCATTTTTTGGATCAATGCTAATTTTATGGTAAAATTTTACGTTGATAAGGTGGATCAACACTACTTTTATGATCAAAACTCATGCTGACAGGGTCTTCAACATGACAATAATGACACAAATTAGCACGAATGTTTCTGGTAAAAAGTGGGCTGAGTGAGAAACACTTAGAAAAATGAGGAGAAATACAAAGAGAGATCTAGACTTGACACTCTAAAGAATGTACTAGTCAGAATGCAAACCCAAAATCCCCTCAAATAACAGATCACAAGCAGGTTGGTCAAACAAATAAAAAAGACCAAACATAAAAAGGAGGTTTGAAGGGTTACAAGCTCCCCATTGGAGTCACCATTTTATTGTGCAGGCAATCCTTTCAGCAGAAAGAAATGATCCCTCTAGTCCTATGGGAGGATCTATAAACAAACTAGATAATTATATGCAAACTTTCCTAGTTTATATCAAAAAATACAAAGGAGGATAGATGACCTACCTCACTCTGATGCTAAAATCTATTGATGTCATCCTTGATATTCTTGCTTCCAAGTTCAATCCTCGCTACTTTGTTGTTGATGAATACCTACAAGGACAATCAAATAAAGATGACAAAGGCATACATAGCACAATTTATTCTAACATAAACTATGTGACAGATCAAGGGGTATCACACTAAATGAGTAATGATTTACACACTTATGGAAAGCAAACACATAATGTATTATTAATAGAAAGTAAGCGAAGCATACAACCACTTAAGCCTTGATATTGGAAGCCTCCTTTCGATGAGTTTCCAATTCCTCACCATAACCTTCAAGCTCTCCTTTCTCCTTAGCAAAATGGGTAGCATTTAGGCATAGTTTCAACATAGGAGGGAAACCAAGCAATAGCCAACCATCATCTAACAAAAAGTAGATGGTAGGGGTTTGATTTATAGGGAAGGATAGGGACTTGAGGATCCATAAAAGAAGGGTGAAGTTCGACATTTTAAGTGGAAGATCCATGAAAGTAGGATCAAGAAATAGGAATGGGAGGTATCACTCTAATTCTCATTAATGATTCAACTACAACTAGCACGTCGTTCTCGAGACTTATAGTAGGAGAAGCTTCTCCTCCATTTTAGGGAAACCTACCTGAAGAGGGCCAACATGTATTTTCTTATCAAAAGGTGTGTTGCCAGCACTAGCCACTAGTTAGAAAAAAAGTTACCAGTGTGGGTCTGTTTGCTAAAAGTAGCATTGGACTTGCAAAACAAGTTTTTGGACAAGTTCTTCACAATTTATTCAAGGAAAGTCTTCTTCCTCCTTCAGGTATTCTTCTAAACATGTTTCATGGTGAATACATTGTTTTTGACAACTTTCGTCACTTTGAGACACTTGCAACATTGAAGACACAAAGTTCAACACTTAGGATATGAGACTGGGAGTGCGACAAAATATTGTATAACAGATGCCCCCTAAAGGAAGTGATGAATACAATGATTTAAAAATCAAGGCAAGGACTTTAGAGAACAACTATTAGGAGACCTGCAAATCAAACATAATACAATATATCTGACATCTCTGATGTCAGTATGCTCAAAGTGTAAGCATCTAAAAATACATAGATCCATGAGATGGGCGGAGCCATCTGACTAGAAAGGATCATGTGCATAGATCGATGACATGGATGCAACCATCAAAATAGAAGGGATCATGTGTATGAATCCACGACATGGTCACAACCATCTAAATAGAAGGGATCATGTGTATAATCATGAATACTTAATAACTCCATGCAACCTAGATTTATCGGATGAAACTCATGGTCTTCATATCCATCCCAATCCAAACAAAGTATGAATCTAACCATGTGAATAAAGGGGTTGAATTTGAACATGGTATAAACCACTTGATTACCAGTTAATGATATAAACTTTTAACAGGAACTAGAGAAACAACTAATGATGAAAATGGATCTCAAGGTACAACAACACAATATATGAGTGTGCACAATGAATTTGAAGTCAAACACTTGCCGAATCATTCCATCAGAGGCCAATGTTGTGAACCTATCATCAAATGTGAAGAACCTTCTATTGAGGCATGCAAGATCTAAGGTATTGAAAAGGAGTTTCTAGATCATTTTCCATTTTCCTAGATAAAGAGATGGAGTTGACAGGAAGTGATCCATCAAAGGAGGGACATAATGTTTCCCAAATCAATGACATGAAACATAGGATTTTGCAAAGTTGGTGAGAGTGATTAAGGATTCTTGCAGAAAAGTCAAATAGGGTATAAATGGTTTGAAGTGCAGATGGGACTTCTCTTGAACATATTGGTGACATGACTCTGGACTTTGGAAGCATTTGACTCAACATAGGATCAGAGGTCATGATGACAATAAGATATAATCAGATGAGAGGCAAATAGATTACCAAAACTAGTAAGGCAAGTGACGAAGTGAGGATAACTCAAAATCGACATGAGATACAGATAAGTGGCATGTTCAAGAGTGACATGACACCTTTATACAAACTACAGGATATATGTTTACTTCCATTTTTCCCCAATATTTCTAATGAGTACCTCTTTATTTTTTATCTCATGCTTGAAGGGGATAGCATATGATTTTCATATAAGTTTGTCCTTAGGATGAATCCATCTTAGTAGTTTTAATGAGCCGTAGGAAGGAGTATCTCAACCTTGTCATGGTGACAAGTACTTCATCGTAACAGTTTTATGAGTATGACGGAAGGGTAACTTGACGTCTTTTTCATGTTTAGAGAGTTTGAAAAAGAGGCAAAATGATAACTCGAGGGGTTCCTTTTTGTTGATAGTCTCTCGAATTCGAAAATGTAGAAAACAATATTAAAGAGAACCTCTTAGCCACGTGTGACCAAGGTATTCCTTTTTTGTAGTTAGTCTATCTCATTCTGGAAAAGGGTTAAACTTATACTGAGCAGATGTATTTTAATTTCCTTTTACAAGTTCAAAATGACAATTTCTCAACAATCTTTTCATATTTTAGAGCTTGAAAAGAGGTGAAAGAGGACCCCTCTTGGAGGAATGAGTGGTATAAAAGGATAGCAACTGGTTTTGGTCATGATGGAACTGCTCAAAACATGTAAATCTTAAGAGGCTGGCTAATAATACCACTAATCACAGATGTTTCTCAGGCAAGGGTAAAACAACCAAGTGAAAGCATATGATTGGCCAAAGAGATAGTGACAAGGGAATGAAAAACCCATGGCTCAAAATAGGCTGATAAAAATGGCTATCATTATTGGGTGTGGAGCTTGATTATCTTCTATATTCAAAGGTATCGCCACATTGGACCCCAGTTCGAAATGGGGCGGCAACGTCGCCCGAAAAATATTCGCTGCAGGGGGGTCCAGGGGGGGCGGCTGCAACCTTTGGGGAGCCCCCCCCTGGCGGGGGGTTTCGGGGGCAGCACCCCCGAAGCTAAGAATAGATTTAAAATTGCCTTGTAAAAGTATAGTAGTTTCTAGCCAATCTGGGTCGTTCATTAGGTGGAGATCTGACAGTAGAAGTTATGTTTAATTTAGGGTTTTTTTCCCTAGAAGGCAACCCCTCACTATATATGAGGGAATTGTATTGCGTCTATGTAGATCTGTATTCTGAGTGAGAAAAAGAGAGGAGATTAAGAGCGAAGAGGGTGTTACAGGGGATCTACTGTAGGTTGTATCTCTTCAGTTTGCTGGATAATATAAAATGAAGGATTGGCTTTTCGGGGTGGATGTAGCCCAAACTATGTGAACCACATATATCTGTGTCTCTCTAGTTTTATGCGTTTTCTGTGTTTATATTTATGAAATATTCTATGTGTTCCATTGCTCCATAATATATAATTTTCTAACAATCATGAGAGGTAAAATGGGAATGGTTTCATTTTTACACAAGCTTGAAACATGGGAAATTATGCTTGAATTTGGTTTCATTTTTACACAATCTTGAAATGGAGACAAAACTATTCTTGGAATTACTTTCATTTTTACGCAAGCTTGAAACAAAGAAAAACTATGCTTGAGATAAGATTGCATGCCCCAAGAATAATAAATCAATTTGGGGTACATGCCCCCCAAGCTTCATTTCATTCACCTAAGTAGGTTACTGGTTACTAACAGGTGGATGGAATGAAGGTTCATTTATGAGACCAAGTGATAGAATCGATTGGGAGTTTACAAGATCTAATCAAAGTCTCAAATTGGAAGGGGATTTGTTTCACTTTTTAATGATCTTGACACACGAAAATAACCATTTTCATGACACCATATTTCATTTTTTAACGAGCTTGACACAAGTAAAGGAACTCTTCTCTGGGAACCTTGATTCATTTTTTAAGGAGCTTGAAATAAGAAAAGGAATTGTTCTCCAGGAACCTTGATTCATTTTTTAATGAGCTTGACATAAGAAAATGAACTGTTCTCCAGTAACCTTGATTCATATTTTAAGGAGCTTGACACAAGACAAGGAAATATACTTCGAGAACCTTGTTTCATTTTTTAAGGAGCTTGACACAAGAAAAGGAATTGTGCTCCAACACCTTGTTCACGTCCCATAAGAGGCCATGGCTTCCAAGAGGTTTTGATCAGATGGTAGAA
This sequence comes from Pinus taeda, assembly GCA_000404065.3. NCBI lineage: Eukaryota > Viridiplantae > Streptophyta > Pinopsida > Pinales > Pinaceae > Pinus > Pinus taeda. Next base: position 26,747 of record APFE031286877.1, read on the forward strand.
AAATAATTTGGAAGTGATACATATCAAGGGATCTAATGGAAAGATTAGGCTCCAATGCCCCCAGTACATGATGCACTATATCACTGACTAGATCATTAGTAGACACGGGCATTAAAACATTTGGCCATGTAATTAACATGTGTAGGGGTTGATGCCACTTGCATACAAGGACCATTTAGGGAAGATGGTTGATCGAGAGTCAAATTAGGACCAACAAATGAAATATGATCAATGGCCACAATTCTTCCTTCATGCGGGAAACATACGACATGAAAGAGAGAACATATAAAAGCTCCCATGACATAAACATAGTCACGACTGAGGAGTAAATTAAAATCCAAAGGGCTTTGGACAACTATCACATTGAGATAGATGATTTTTCCTCCCAAAGTAATAGGAAACTTCAGAAGGATCCCTAAGGGTTAACTAGTTCCTCTGTTAAAAGCTAATAGTTTTTGTGTAACAGGTACAAGCTGTGGAGAACCTACATCTTTCCAAGTAGTTGAGGACATAAAACTAATAGATGCACCTCCATCTATGATTGTGATAGGTATGGGTATATTATAAGCATTTACCATGATCTGAAAGGGCACATAGAAAAAATACAATATCTTGCCAGTCAATTCCAATCAAAGAAAGTGAATAAACTACTTGCAGAGGGTGCCATTGGATGGGAGGAATTCCCTCTAGTGTTATGGGAACATGAGGATCCCCCCTATACCATGAGAATAGGAGGATCACCCCCCTGTACCATGGGAACATGAGGATTTCCCCCTAATTATTTTGAATCTGAAGAAACTGGAAGAACTTGAGTGGTACGAACTTCACCCTCTACAGGATAGATACGATCAACTGAAAGCAGAATCACGTCAACCATTTTTTCCTCTTGATCAATCACTTTCAGAGAGAGTAGGATTCACTTTTAGAGAGAGTGGGATTGACCAGAGATGAGCTTTGATCAATCACTTGATCAACTAGTTGAGGATCAAGGGAAAGCTTTCGATAACCAGTCAGAAAACGAGGTTGAGAAGTGCTAAGGTTATTCAACACATTAGAGGCTTCATCCATATAAGTAAAAAGGTGAATAGGACGATGCCCTTCACATAACCTACAGGGAAATTTGACTTTTCTCTTTTTCCCATGGGCTTTACTGTCACTAGTTGAAGGTTTATCATGAGCATGATCTCTAGAGGTTGATGATAAAGGTCGATGTGAACTTGTGGTCCACACTTCTAATACCCTGGGAATACCAGGCAAATCTCTAAGATGGTGATCACCCTTACAAATCATGCAAGGGAATTCACTTTTTGGAACTGATTGGAAGGTTTCTCAACATCAACTATATCATTAACAATGGCTACTGGGTTTCCCCATTGCTTATTTTTCTTGTTCTTATCTTCCTTAGCTTCTTATTCTTATCCACCTAGTTACTGACTTGTAGGATTTCACCAAATGAAAATGAAGAAGACCGAATAGGTGAAGAAGGCAAAGAGTCAACTTTAGGCTCAACTGGAGGTTGATACTGTTCATATGCAGTAGAGCTTGGTTGAGGAATAATTTGGATATTCAGAACCATAGGGGTCGAAAATAACCAAACTAGAAAACCAAGGGTAAACTTAGGAAGGGAAAATGCTGCCATATAGGGAGCACCAACATTTCCAGAAAAAAGAAAAGGGCTAGGATTCCTACCAGAGGGGTTTCCTTGGTTGGTGAACTCAAGAACTGTTTCCATTAGTCTCAACCTAAGATCTACTAAGGAGTATTTCTACAGGAATGATTTTTTTTAGTAGTCAATTAATTTCTTTTAGAGATTAACAGAAATAAATAAAAAATGGGTAACTAGGCATGAATGTTTACCAAGCAACCGTGAACTGCAATATACACCTTGACTAACCAAGGACTTAACTTACATCAGCTAATCTCCCCGAATGTTGTGTTCGGTGTATCACATTTTATAAGGCGGTAGGCTCGGTTACCTATGGATGGAAAACAACCTATAGGTCACTCGCAAAAGATACGTGAGAGTATGTGGGAGTGCGGTTCGTAGTAGTGTTGTCTAATGTGTAACCATTCGATGAGAGCATTCCCATATACTTACCATGCGTGGAGCACCTCCAATATACCTTAAAGCAGAAGAGAACAACCCTATACACTTCTGTAAATGGAACGATATTTCACCCCCGTGATACAACACTGGAAAATAAAATTAGCTCCTATGTTTAACGATGCCAGAACACGTCTCTAGCCTAGACATCTAAATGTTTTCGTTAATGTTCCAAATGATCCTACGATTAATTGAGGTAAATTTTAATGTTGATCCTTGATTAAGTTTCAGTTTTAATGCTCAAAGATTGATGTCACCTGAACAAACCTATGATGCAACTAATATGAGAAATAAATATTATTTCCATTTCAATGAAAGCTATTTTGTGTAGGGAAAAAATGCAAACATTGATGCAACAATCAAGTATGCAACAAACAAGGCCTCGTAACTAGAATTTTTTCTTTCACTATTCCAATGCACCTATCAGAAGTAAAATGTTTATTTTTTTATTTTTTTACTTTCCTTCTTAATGGATGAAAATTCACTTTCCATCTTTCAACACTAATCAATGTAGTCTACGCTCAATGATAATCCAAAAAATGAATTTACAATGCAATGTAATCTAATGCAATTCGAAAAGTAAACTTTGAGATGAAACTAAGAAAATGAAAATGTGATTTCTTTTATGGTTCTCAAAAGAACTAATAATGCTTTAATCAACAACAAATTAGTATTCCTTCCACACATACAAGAAAAAAACAATAAATTCAATCGACCCAATAACTAAAGACTCAACCAAAATTCACTTTCACAACTTCAAACAATGGGATGGACTTTTGCAAACCAATAAGAAATCAACAAAACTAATGGAAAAATATATGCACACAGAGCAAGAGAACACTTCAGAGATCAAGACACACTAGAACTTTATGATAAAAACCCTAAAAAATCTCATTTTTTGGATCAATGCTACTTTTATGGTAAAAATATGCGCTGATAAGATGGATCAACAATACTTTTATGATCAAAATCCATGTTGATAGGCTAACATGGTCTTCAACAAGATAGTAATGAGCAAAATCAGCGCTGACAACGTGATTGTTTCTTATAAAAAGTGCGCCGAGTGAGAAAGACTTAGGAAAATGAGGAGAAATCCAAAGAGAGATCTAGACTTGATACTGCTCTCTAGGCTTGACACTCTAAAGATTGTACTACTCATAATGCAAACCTAAAATGACCTTAAATCACAGATCACATGGAGGTTGGTCAAACTAATAAAAAAGAACAAACATAAAGAAGAGGTTTGAAGGGTTAAAATCTCCCCAACGGATTCACCATTTTTTTCTGTAGGCAATCCTTTTTGCGGACATAAACGATCCCTCTAGTCCTATGGGAGGATATAACAACAAACTAGACAAATATGTGCAAACCTTCCTAGTTTATATTAAAAAATGCAAAGGAGCATAGATGACCTACCTCACTCTGATGCTAAAATTCGTTGATGTTGTCCTCGATCTTCTCATTTCCAAGTTCAATCCTCTCTATGTTGTTGTGGATGAATACCTGCAAGGAATTTCAAGTAGAGATGACAAATGTATACACAACACAATTCATTCGAACATAAACTATATGACAAATGAAGGAGTATCACACTAAATGAGTAATGATTTACACACTTATGGAAAGAAAACACATAATGTATTATTAATAGAAAGTAAGGGAATAATACAACCACTTAAGCCTTGATGTTGGAAGCCTCCTTTGGATGAGTTTACAATTCCTAGCCAAGACCTTCAAGATCTTCTTTCTCCTTAGCAAAATGGGCAGCAATTAGGCATAGTTTCAACATAGGAGGGAAACCAAGCAATAACCAACCAACATCTAACCAAAAGTAGATGGTAGGGGTTTCATTTATAGGGAAGGAGAGGGAGTTGAGGATATATAAATGAAAATAAGATCAAGAACTAGGAATGGGAGATCTTGCTCTAATCCTCATTCAACTGCAACCAGCTCACTGTTCTCAAGACTTCTAGTAGGAGAATCTTCTCTTCCATTTTAGGAATAACTACCTGAAGAGGGCCAATGGGGATTTTCCTATCAAAAGTTGCACTACCAACGCTAGTCACTAGTTAGACAAAAGTTTACTAGCATAGGTTTGTCTCTTAAAAGTAGCGCTGGACTTGCAAAACAAGATTTTGGACAAGTTCTTCATAATTTCTTCAAGGCAAGCCTTCTTATTTGTTCAGGGATTCTTTTGAACATGTTTTATGGTGAATACATTATTTTTGATCCACTTTGCGACACTTGCGACATTGATGACCCACAGTGTGACACTTAGGATATGAGACTGGGAGTGCGAAAAAATATTATATAACAGATGCCCCCTAAAGCATGAAGTCATAAAGGGAAGTGATGGATGAAATGCTTTAGAAATCAAGGCAAGGAATTTGGAGAACCACCTTCAGGAGACCTACAAACCAAACCTAATACAATATATCTGACATCTCTAATGTAAGTATGCCCAAAGTGTAAGCATATAAAAATACATAGATCCACAACATGGACACAACCATTTGACTAGAAAGTATCATGTGCATAGATTCGAGGAATGGACACAACCATCCGAATAGAAGGGAACATGTGTATGAATCCACGACATGGGCACAACCATTCGAATATAAGGGATCATGTGTACAATCATGAATACTTAATAACTCCACGCAACCTGGATTAATGATATGAAACCTAGGGTCTTCATCTTCGTCCCAATCCAACCTAAGTACGAATCTAACCATGTCAATAAATGGGTTGAATTCGAGCATGGTAGAAACCACATGATTAGCGATCAATGATATAAATTGTTAACAAGCACGAGAGAAACCACCAATGATGACAATGGCTCTCAAGGTACGACAACACAATATATGAGTGTGAACAATGATGTTGAAGTTGCACATTCGTAGAATAATTCAATTGAAGGCTAGTGATGTGAACCTATTATTGAATGCAAATAACTTGCCATTGAGGCATGCAAGCTGTAAGGTACTGAAAGGGAGTTTCTAGATCATTTTCCTAGACAATGAGTTGGAGTCGATTGGAGGTGATCAGTCAAAGGAGGGCCATAATGTTTCCCACATCATCGACATGAAACATAGGATTTTGCAAAGTTGGTGAGAGTGATTGAGGATTGTTGCAGAAAATTCAAACATGGTATAAATGGTTTGAAGTGCATATAGGACTTCTCTTGAACATAATGGCGACACGACTTTGGAAATTAGCATCATTTGACTCAACATACGATCAAAGGTCATGATGAAAATAAGATATAATTAGATGAGATGCAAATGGATTACCAAAATTAGAATTGCAAGTGACAAAGTGAGGATAACCCAAACCTGACATGAGATACAGATAATGTTGAAAATAGTGTAACTAGGTTCGCTCTTCATCTTGTAATAATGTAATTTTGTATCAAGATTTTTTTTTTTGTATTATTAGTTGAGCATGGGTTACATGCTCAAGGAGTTTTGATTTAGTAATGACTCAAAATTAATAGTCTTAAGATTGAGTCATGAAAGAGAAAAAAACCATGAGTTGTTACACTTGTAAATATATTTAATATTAGTCAAAGTGTCCTTCTAGACCATCAATGAAAACCACCGAAATGTACCCACCGAATTAAAGGAAGGAATCCGCTTGTATTCGAGAATCCTCCCATGATGTCAGCATAATAAAGGGGATCAAGTCGACTTAGATATGGATGAACAAGCCTATATATAGGCATCGATGGAACCTCCATATATCACATGCACTCTCATGCATTCATGTATCGAAGATGAAGAGAAGGAGACGAAGGAGAAGCAACCACAGTTAATGAGGAAGTATGTTCCCTCATCTAAAACCCTCATCAAGTCTATTCACATGTGTGTAAGTCTAATATGAGCTAGGGCATCCATGTATCCTGATATTTTATTGGGTTAGAGATTCTGTCTAGCTGCAAACTGAAGGGAAGATCCATTGTCAAGGAGATCGAAATTGTAGAGGGGCTAGAAGAGCCCTATTTCTCCTTGCACATGTGTCCACAATCTGGAATAGATAGTCATGATTTCACTACCCTAGAATAGTCACTATTTCAGCATATAAACTTGTAGATCAAGCTCAAGTCAAAGAGCTAGATCATGTGTGACTAGTTTACATGGAAATCAAATGTGCAAGAAGGCTAGAGGAGGTTTCTCTCGACATCATTTTCTGACTGTCATCACATTGTTACAGGCCTAATATACAATGTGAAGTTGCAGAAAGAGATTCTCTATTTGGGTACATTTTAGAAGGTTTTTCATTTTGATGTTGAAGGCAATCTTGTGTCATTTGTTTGGGTCTTCAAATTCATCAATAATGTTTCTATAAGAAAGAGTTCAAGGGTTTTTCCTATCACGATTTGGAGAGGTTTTTTCCCTGCCTTGGTGCCAATATCTTGTGTACTTGTGCATGATTGATCTTATTATTTTGATAAATGATTGATGATAACAATACATGTTAATAATATGAATCTAATCTGAAGGAAATAATATCACAAGAAGTTATCATTGTAAAGAGAAATCAAATAATTATATTGCCCTTAATTTCTCAACATGGTATTAGAGCGAAGTTCTGCAAAGGGCATGAAGAAGATTGACTCCCTCATGTAGTAGTTGGCAATCATTGGGTTATGTTTGACAAACTTCATCAGCCAAAAGATCAAGCAAGTATGGGCCAGCGCAAAAAAGTAGAAGAATATTTTCGCATTCTTCTTGTGAATTTTTTTGCATGGATGAAGATTATATCTACACCACAGAGAGCCATTAAGGCTTGACTGCATCTCAGTTAAGTATTAAGTGCAATCATGGCCAGATCTCAGTTTCATAAATATGGATGCGGTACTAATCCAAGTTCTGGAGCAGAGTTGTCATCTCGGATGGATAGAGCATAAACCTTAATCTCAGCACACTTATGAATAGAAGATGCAGATCTCGGATGGCTGGAATAGAGGTATATTCTTGGCATACCTATAGGTATAGTCAAGATAGATCACAGTTGATGGAGCAGAAGAATTCTCGGATAGATAAGTAATCTCAGCATATAGATATTTCAGTCCTTGTGAAGGTACAATAATGATGTATAGTAACAACAGTGATCCTGCAGCTGTAATGAGAGTCTTGGTATAATGATGTCTCTTGTCTCTCAGAAGATATCATAGTCTTGATGGGCCACAGTATCAAAAGTGACAAGGATAAGTAATCTCGGATTCATGACAGAAGTAGTAACCATTACAGCCTCAGCTTAGATGAAAGGTAAGATCACTATTTCGGTGCACCTACTTCATACACAGTCAATGTATATATGATATAAAGAATTTGGGAAACCTTACTGTCCTCAATGTCTCAGGTTAAAAGAGATCACGATGATCCTAAAGATGCTATCTCAGTCATGTTGAAAATAATTTTGGTAACCACTAGAGTATAGGCATAACAAGAAGTAGTGTTAAGGGATTCAAGTAGTGTTAAGGACTACAATTTAGGCATGATAAAAAGGAAATAGTAATGACAATGACTGCTACACTCTCAGTGTAGTAAAAAAATATGTAGTAACAATGATGATCATGATCCTGTTCTTGAAAGAACATGATCTCGTTGAAGATACAAAGATCACCTTTGTGGCAACCTCAAGGGACAGTCATGTTGGAAATAATACTGAGAGAGGGGGGGGGGGGGGGA
>APFE031286877.1:34563-47905 GCA_000404065.3 Pinus taeda
GGGGGGGGTGAATCAGTATTAGCAAATCACTAACTTTTTCATTCCCATACTTAGATTCATATACGCTACTTCAGTTAAGGGAACCCGCGTGTACACGAAACTGTGTTTAATGCAACTAGCACATATCCAAAAAACTTATGATTCAGTTAATCCATTATATGTTGATCTTTAATCAGTGCATCATAACTTCATTAACCATATGAACAGTAAACAGTTGCGGTAAAATAGAATAGATCATCACACATAAGAAGCATGCATGAACACCATAATATAAGGTGGAAACCCAATGCGGGACAAAAACCACCTGCTGCTGTTTTCTTTAAGATAAGAAAAACCTGTTTGCAATCTTGTACTAGTGCAGACTCATACCAGTACGTAGGAACCCACCTACAGAAGGCTACAACCTTCTCTTTTTCTCTAGCTTCTACTGGAAGGGAGCTACGACCCCCTGGCTCTTGTACTAGCCAATTCGTTTACTAGTACGTAGGTGCCAGCCTACTGAAGGCGACAACCTTCTTGTTTCATCACAACACCATAATATGAAGGCCATGTTTCATCCAATTTTCATACTAGACCCATCAACAGCATTGAAGCTCAAAATCAATCACCACTGCAATAAAACTATTGCATCAATCAATCATCCAACACTGAATCACTAAAAACCTGTCATCAAAACACAGTCACCCGAACATAGAGTAGAACCTAGAACTCTACAACAACAACCAGATCCAATCTGCAACTTCAAATATCATACTTCAAACAGTATATGTGACTCTGATGAGCCAAACCTGCGTGTATACACACTTTTACCAAAGCGAACCCGCGTACACATCTGCAAATATTAACTCAGAACTTTGCAGCTATACTAGACATCAGCCATACCCAAATCATAACATTTATACAATAAAACATGCGTCAATAATTTAGATCTAGTCTATCCATGATCAAACCACATAATGATAATACATTCCAAGCCTTATGATCCCGATCCATCATCCATCATCAACTGCATAGGTGCATCCTTGGTTAAGATCAAGCAAAACATCATAAACCCATAACCAGTATACTAGATCTCACACTTCATCAGATATTCAAATCTTGCACACTTGCTCCTCTTGGCCTAATGATCTTCTCCTTATATAGGTTTAGGCCTCTCTCAATACCATGGTCCAAAACCACGTATAACCAATACCTTGGACCTAATACTTGGGGTCAACACTTTGGACCAAATACCATGGACCAATACCAAAATACCATGGACCACAAATACCACAGACCAAAACTTAGATTCCCAACATGTACGCACCTTTATTTCTGTAAACATGTGTGTGTATGTATACACGACTTGGTATATGGTGAACCTACTTATATATCCTTCTTTGTCACAACACACCTGTGTATACCTCTCTGATCATTAATTCTTTGCTATTTACTAGTTGTACTATGATATGTCATCTGAGTGAGTTGCCATCAAGGACAACACCCGTATCATACCTGTATCATAATGCCAACAAATCATGGTGCAACAGTGAGATAATTGAAATGCTAGAAGAGGTACTCTCTGAAATGCAGTAAAGAAGGTCATCTTCATGAGATCTCAATTGGGAGATCTGAGAGAGATGATAAGAAGACAATCATCTATTAATAAGAAATATGTCAAGATTCCTTGGGACAAGAAGCTTCCTCATCTAACAACTTATGGTACCTATGCAAAATGGAAAAAGGATAAGTTGTGGACAAAAGTGCTGAAGGTTAAAAGAATAAAGCATGAGAAGGGAAGTTTGGTCCTCAAACAAGACAATTTAGTATAGCTAAGATTTAGTGCTATGGGAAGATTATGGAGAAGAGTTCATATCATCTGAAGGATAGAGGAAGCTAAAGGAAAAAGGGAGTAATAGATATCCAACATGAATGAGATGGTATCCCTCTCAAAAGGATCTTATCAGAAGTCCTTGCACATATTATCACAGTAAGAAAATGCCCTATGTCATCATATGGGAATCATGAAGGACATAGCTATTGGGAATATCACTGTAAATTAAAGGAAATGAAGAAGTCATCGAGGACAAAGGAAGCGTTTTCCACATGGGAATATACAAGATATTGAATATTCTCTGATGGGAACCTCAGGGGAGGATCCCTTAGTTAGGAAAGGCAGCAAGTGTTCCATCAAGAAATCCAAATTTTGGAATTGATGAGATGATGGTCTAATGGCATGAGAAATGAATTAGATCAAGGGATTGAAGATATTTTCAATCAAGGAAGCTGTTGGAAGTATCAAAGGTAAAACAAGGTGTGTATGCTTGTGTTTATATTTAATATTGTAATATCATGTCATATGGTTGCAGGTAACATAGATCAAGAATGATCAGAAGGAAAAATGATTTTCTCCTCTAAAAGGATGCAGAAGGGCATAAGTCACATTAGATGAAATAAACATAATATCCTCATCTAAAGTATGAGGTGGTTGACTATGATTGAAGAACTCTGATTGAAATCTTGATGGGCCTCTAAATTAGACATAAATTAAGGCCCATGCCTCTAAATAAACATAAATTAGGGCCTATGACCATCCTTCAACACATTAAACCTCTATTTTTGCATTATATAATGTATTTTTAACTTTAATATATTCATTAGGAAGGTTTATGAATAATTTCATATTTGTGCCTAATATTATTTATTTTTGTGGAATATTATGAGAATATTCGCCAAATTATGAATATTTGGAAGAGGAGATAATTTAGGTACTTGCTCCCTACTACAGGAGGATCAATATTAAATAATAAATCAACAAGATATTATGGAGTTATGGCACAGATTGTGAAACTCCAATGATTGAGAAAATCTAGGAATGTGTTCCCTGCGATTTAATGCAGATTCCTAGTATTGGGAACCAGATCCACTAATCAAGGGATTTTGGTGGGGAAATATTCCTCCATTCCTGGGGAATGATTCCTAGTCATTTTGTATAAGTACCAAGTCGAATTTACCTCTAGGGAAGGATTTTCATTAGTCTTCTTGTGGACATAACTCGTATTTTTGCAGCTCCAATGTATTTTCTTGCAGGGATGTAATTGTATTGATGAAAATAATGAAGATTGGTATCATGTTCAGCTTCTAAATAATGTTTTCCTCCATAGGTCTCTGAGTTTTCTTAGGCTTGACCATCCTAGGAGCCTCAGAGCCCTTTTTTATCATTTTCTTTCCTTCTTTTCCCTTCTTTTTTTTGTGTAAATCAAATTTTGTATTAACAGAGAAAAAGTATAGTACAAAACTTCTAATTTAGCAGATTAATGGCCGCTAGACAGCAGGCCTGGCTACTTAGAAAAGAAAGACACAGGAACACCACGTAGGGTGGCAGAGAATTAAAACATTCTAAACCATACAGGTTCCAAGTACAAAAGACATAGCAGGAATTGCAAAAGAGGAGGCGTAGGAAGTGATCAGCAAGAAGAGGAACGAGACCTCTACAGTCAATGGTTGGCATGTCCTGGCTTGGGAGGGTTGCCTGGATGGGTGCCTGAAGAGTCCCCCCGCTGAGTCTCAGCTAGTTTGCCGTCGTTGCCGATGACATTGCGCAGGAGCTTGATTAGCACAATGGGCTTTTTGTTGATGCTGTCCGCCTGTTGGTCCAGCGAGGAGAGCTTAAATTCGATACTTTCCACAACCGCCATGTGGTCATGCTCCATGGCCTCAATGTGTTTCTTGAGATTGCGCAGCTGCTCTGCTTGCTCTTCTTGGGCGTCCAGAACTTTAGTGAGGAGGGCCTTCATACGCCAAGCTTCAGCTTGGGTTCAGACGAACTGGGTGGCTCACGTATGGGTAGTTCCCGGGTCCAGGAGCTAATCTACTTCCTTCCCAAGTTGCTGGTCTGAAACCTGTGCTTCCTCTTCCTTAACGCTGGCTTCAAGTTCACTTATTTTGAATTTGTTGCGCTGGGAAGTCCTGGTTTCGTACATGTTCTTTGCTTGCTGGAGGTCTTTAATTGCAGATTGGTTTCGGCAGCCTTCCCCCGTCATTGCGTTTCCTGTAGCCATGGAGAGATCCTGCACTGTGTTTGTAGAGGGAGCAGGCTCAGACTTACTACGCGTTAAAACAATGCTTTTCCTTGAGGCCGTGATGGTTGTTAAATAACAAATGACCGGGAGGTGATCTGTGAGTGGCTGCTCTTGTCTGTGCCACTTGCCTGTCCGATCGGCATAATTGCTGTGCGATGGGAGAATGGTGAGATCATGAAATGATTGTCGGCCTTTACGATCACTATTAGCTTCTTTGTCCTGAGCCTACCAAGTGTGCTGTGTCCTGCCCTTCTTACGGCAGCTGATTTCAAAGCGGATCGTGGGGGGTGCGTATATCTTGATCACTTGCGTCTGACAGATATGCCTTATGTCGTTCGTCCTTAGGCTCTTGCTTGATTTAATGATGTGGGCTGAGTAAGCATTTCTAATCACCGGACTCATTAAATTATTCTGTCGTTCGATCGCCCATCTCTGCCGGCATCATATCCAGCCTGGCTAGCTGCATGCACTTTTCCTGGAGCTATGGGCAGTCGATGTCTTGCCACTAGCTGTCCCACCTTGCGTTGGGGTGTTCAATCCCGAATTTCACCAGGTGGTCAGCGACCGTATTAGCCTTGCGACGGATCGCCTGAAAGGTGAGACCTTTCATTTCCTCGAGCATTTTGGCAATGCTATCAGTTACCTGAGCTAAACGCCAATGTTTCGTTACCTTGCTTACCAGCGTGCCTCTGTAGATTTTCCTAGCCGCGGTGATGGCAACTTCTGAGTAACCTTCGATTACTGCATTGCCTGTTTGGTTCAATTTGAGAATTCTTAACCCTTTTTCCAGAGCGGTGAATTCCATCTCGTTGTTGGTACCTTCTCCCAGTGCTTGACTGTAAATGTGTAGAATTTCCCCTTTGTGATTTTTGATGACTCCTCCTATACCTGCTAGTCCAAGATTACCTCTTGAGGCGCCATCGAAGTTTAAATTCAGGAAGCCGACAGGGGGGCTGTGCCAACCAATTGGTCCCGTTCGAGGTTCTTACTGGCTGCTTGTGGTTAATGTGTTGTGCCCATTATCCAACTTGAAGATTTTCAGAATATGCTGGTCTCTGGCTAAGAGTTGGCTGTGAGGAACTGCGCTACATTTTGCGAGGATCAGTTGTCGAACATTTTCGGTTAAGGTGAGTTGCGAAAACTCTAAGTTCCTATGATCATTATGAAATATTCGCCTATTCCTTTCCTTCCAAATGGTCCAGGTTATGAACCCTGGCAAGACTTTCCATATGTTGTTAATTCTGTAATTGTTAGAGTAGTCACTAGGCCAATGCAAAATGGTATTTTGGATGGAGTCTTTGTCCCTGTTGTTTTGTTGCATGGTAGTTTCTATCCACTTCCATAAGTACTCTGCCCATTCGCATGTATTGAACATATGATTTATATTTTCTTCTGCTGTTTTGCAAAGGGGACATATAGAGGGACCAGAGAATCCTTTTTTGCGTAAATTTTCCCAGGTAAGGGTTTTTCCTTGCATGAGGAGCCAAAGGAAGGTCTTTATTTTAGGCCAGAATAGGGCGTCCCAAACCTTGATGCTCCAGGGCATGACCTCCCCGTGTTCAAAATGCTCTAGCTACTCCCTTGCTTCTTTGAGGGTGAAATTGCCGCTTCCTTTCATTCCCCATCTTAGCTTGTCCCTTTCTGTAGATGTTCTTATCTTTCTTTTGTTTAGAGTGCTTAGCAAGTTCCCTATGTTGTCATTTCCTGCGATTGAGGTGCCGGTGTTAAGGAGTGACCATTCCCTCCAGTCCTGTTCACTGTTGCCGTGGCTCCAGTACTAATGGACCTTGTATTTGCCCCTACTCTGACATTCCCTTTTAAAGTTCTCCAGGTCTGGAGTAACAAGGCAAGGGAATTGCTGCCAAGCATCCTCCCAAAAGAACGCTATTTCACCGTTGCGGATTTCCCAAAAGCTATGGTCCTGAATTATGTTGCGGTTCCGCCTAGCTAAATTCCAAATGGGAGACCCTTCTGGCACATCTTGCAACCTGATTAGGTCCTGTTCACTGCAATCTGGAGTGTATTTCTCCTTCCAGTGCCTTGCCCAAGGTAGAGTGGGTTCTTTTAACCAGCGCCACCACAGCTTAGCTCCACAAGTCATGTTGATGGTGTGGGGGTCTATTAGATTTAGGCCCCCTGCTGCTTTTGATTTAAAAAGTTTGTTCCAGGCCACCAAAGCCCATTTGTTTTTTTCTGAATTGCCTTTCCATATGAAGGATCTTTGGATGGTTCTTATCTTGTGAAGGATACCTTGAGGGGCTGGCAGGATGGAAAGCATATACTGCGAGATGGCTTGAAGGATTGCTTTAGTTAGGACTAATCTGCCCGCAAAGTTGAGGGCTCTGTGAGTCCAGTGTCTGCATTTGTTCTCCAATTTTTCCAGAATTTTTTCCCAGTGATGTTTTTGCCAAGGTTTGGAAGTTAGAGGGGTGCCCAGATACTTAGAGGGTAAAATGCCCCATCTAAATCCAAGAATATTTGAAATATGCTTCTGGATTGCAAGATGAGTATTAAAGAAAAAAATGGTAGATTTAGCGTGATTAATTTCCATACCTGACGCTTTGCTGAAGAGGCTTAGGATATTTTTGAAAGCCATAGCTTCTTTCACCGTAGGGGTGCCGTGCAGCATGGTTTCGTCCACGAACTGCTGGTGCGTGGTTGCAGGGATAGAGTGCAGGGGATGAAGCCCTCTGATATTGCCTTCTGCTTTTGCTTTATGAATAAGTCGACTTAGAACTTCCATGAGGATTACAAAAAGGAAAGGGGAGAGAGGGTCTCCCTGCCTGATGCCCCGGGAGGGGGAGAAGGGTTTTGAGGGGGAGCCATTGACCAAGATGGAGAAATTGGAGGATTTAATTAAAGCAAGAATCCATTTAATCCATTGATAATCAAAGCCAAAGGTTGTAAGAACAACTTCCAGATATTGCCAGTTGACTTTATCAAATGCTTTGGAGAGATCCAATTGCATTAACATACCTGCTATCTTCCTGGTCTGGAGAGTGTGCACCACCTCTTGAGCTAAGAAGATGTTGTCCAGGATTTGTCTGCCCTCCACATATCCGGACTGTTCTTCCAAAATTAGATTGGGAAGAATAGACTTGAGTCTGTTGGCTATAACTTTGGAGATGATTTTGTAGATCACATTACATAGAGCTATAGGTCTAAATTTCTCAGGAGAGTTGGCATCCTCTTCCTTTGGAACAAGAGCTAGGAAGGTGGAGTTTAGCGATTTGAGAATGGTGCAGGAGCGCCTTGAATCTTCAACAACTTCCCATACCTCTGTTTTGATGGTGGTCCAGCACGCTTTGTAGAAGTTTATGGTGAAGCCATCAAGTCCTGGAGCCTTGTCGTTTGGCATACTTTTGACGACCTCTTCCACTTCTTCCATTGAGATTACTCTGAAAAGAGCTAGATTTTTCTCAGTAGTTATGATGCTGGGTATGACCTGAGCTAGAGACTCGATTGCCTCTGTTCTGTCATCCTGCCTCTCCTGAGCAATGTGTTTGAAATGCCTGGTGAGTAGAGAAGAAATGTCCTTGTGATTTTTCAAAGTTTCTCCTGCTTCATTTTTGAGTCTGAGGATTTTATTTGCACTTCTGTAGTCTAAAGTGGACCTGTGGAAAAAATTTGTATTTTGCTCTCCTTCCTTGAGCCACTGGACTCTGGATTTC
Source organism: Pinus taeda (assembly GCA_000404065.3). NCBI lineage: Eukaryota > Viridiplantae > Streptophyta > Pinopsida > Pinales > Pinaceae > Pinus > Pinus taeda. The sequence continues at coordinate 42,296 of APFE031286877.1, forward strand.
TGTCTCCAGAGTGTTTCCTCCTGTTGACAACGGAGTTGCCATTGAACCATCAGATCTTTTTCCTGCTCTTTGGAGACTTCACTGATATTCCCCGAGGTCCAGCTCTTGTGAATATGATCGAGCTTGCTTTCTATTATGGATTTTTCCTGAAAGATATTTCCGAATTCTGTTGCATTCCATTGCTTGATTTTGCTTTTAATGTGTTTTAGTTTGCTTTGGAGCTTGAACATTCTGGTTCCTTTTATATTCAATGGTTCACACCACCACTTCTCCAGCATTTTAACAAAGTTTGGGTGCTGCAACCAGAACTTTTCGAATCTGAAAGGCTTGTTTCTAGGAGTGCCTAGGAAGGCAACTTCTAGTGAGATAGGCCAGTGATCCGATCCTCCACTGGGAAGGATATCAGAGTCCACTGTGATGCCTTCTAGTAAGATACTTTCTGAGATGAGAAATCAATCCAATCGAGAAGCTATTAGTTTCTCTCCTCCTTGTCTATTGTTCCAGGTGAAGGAGCTATTTTTGGGTAGGATGTCTACTAGTTTTGCAGTTTCAATGAATTCTGCAAAAAGCTCTGCATCCCTATTGAGCCTTCTTGTTCCTCCTTTTTTCTCCGAGAGAGAGGTTATCATGTTGAAATCTCCACCGATAATGATCTTCAAGGTGAGATGTCTCAGTTGTAGACTCATGAGTGAATTAAGGAAATGAAATTTCTCTTCTAATCGTTGTGGTCCATAGACGTTTATGCATAAGTAGGTTTCAGAGTTACCTATTACTTGAACTTCCGTGGCAATGTAGGATCTGGTGGCCTCCATTGAAAGGACACTCACTACTCTGGTGTCCCAGAGAGTGGTGATGCCTCCCTCCCATCTTTGACTGGCTACTTCTATGAAGTCAATAGGTTTGCATAATTTTTTGCTGATGTTTTCCATGTGAGTTGTGGCACATTTGGTTTCCTGTATGAACATGATGTGCGGCTTTTATCTTTGGAACTTCCTTTGGAGAAGTCTTTGCTTTGCTAAGCTGTTGAGCCCTCTTGCGTTCCATGAGACTATTTTCATTTATAACAATGATTGTTAATGGTGGGTTGGGAAGGCATTGAGTGCCTTCATTTTGCCTGAGTTTAGCATTAGGATCCCTAGATCGTGCAACACCTCACAGTTTGTTCTTCGTCCCCTTTTCTTTTTTTGCTTGAGGCTAGTTGGATTGAGGGATATACTCTTTGAATGGTTTCTTGTGCCTGTTGCAATGCCTAATCTTCTATTTTGCTTGTCTAGTTCCGCCTTCTGTCTTGCTATGAATAGGTCACTGATCTTCCTTAATTCCTCTTTTGGGACGTTTTCTAGTCCTTGAGCTTTCCAGTTTTCCTCTATGACTAGAAGATTTACACCTGCCTTCTCTAAGGCTTCATTGAGCTCCATCTCGTCACTTCCCCCATCACTGGTTAGCATTTACGTGTCTTCATCATGAGTTCCTTCATGCTCGTGCCTGTGGGCCTGGGAGCTGAGTGGATCTTCCTCCTTTTCCTTCCTGTTATGGTCTGGCTGGTTCTTTTGCTTCTCAGTTCTCTGCTCTTCCACATTTGTTTCCTCAATGTCTGTGTCTGTTTCCAGAACGCTGAAAGTGTTGATGGTGTTACCTAGCCCTACCCCTGTTCTGTTTGATCGTCTCTTGTTGACTCTTTGTCTTGCTTTTGGTTTTGTAAAGATTTCCTTGCTCTGTGCTTCTGGCGTAGTTTTTAGAGCTTCTTCTGTTCTGTTTAGAGGACAGTCTCTTACGAGGTGGCCATGTTCATGACACCTTCTGCATCAGAAAGGGATTTGTTCATAATCAATGGCTTGAAAGTAGTCCTCATCTCTGAATTCCAACCATATGCCTTCATGTAGGGCTCCTGAGACGTCCAACCCCACACAAATTCTAGCACATGAGGTGTATCGTCGCTAAATAGTTGCTTCTGAGGCTTTAATAAAGGTTCCCAACCTGTCTCCAATTTGTTTGAGGGTTACTAAGCCCCAGTAGTCTATTGGAAGGGAGAACAGTCGGATCCACGCTGGAACTTGTGTGAAGGTTTCTTTTTCTGGGACAAAGTTTGTTTTCCAGGGTCTCATGTAGAGTTCCGCAGAAGCAAAGAAATAGGGACCTCCATCAAAAACCCTATCCTTATCCTCTAAGTTTGTAAAAACAACAGTAAAGAATCCTTTTTCTCCTAGGTGTAGTTTGATATCACCTTTAGGTTTCCAGTGTTGCTTGATCCATTGACAGAGGGCGCGCTCTGTTGGCCACAGTCCCATGAACTTGCATATGACTGCATGTTCTGACATATGCTCGCGATGGGCTTGAATCTCCGGATCTGTGCAGACTACTCTGAGGGTTTCTTTTTTCTTTGGTTTTCAAGCTCCTTGCGTGGCTTTGTTGGTGCTAGGAGTGGAGGATGTCTATTTGTCCTTCTCTTCTCGCCTCTGTTTCTCTACATCTTGCTCTTCTTCTTCTTCTGTTTGGGCGTTTATTAAGCCTGTGATCCTTTGGTCTGCATCTGCGTTATTGATCCTATCTTCCTTACCATTAGTTACTTTGTCTTTCCTTTTGGAGCTGCTTCTGGTTTCCGTTGGCATTTTCTGTTCCTTTTCTATGCTGGTACTGCTAAAGTCCTTGCGTTCACCATATCCCGAGATTTTTAGTCCCTCCTGCGCTTTCTGTTTGTGCATGACTATTTGTTTGAATGACGGGGTCCCTGTGGACCCCCCGCTTACCATTTGTTGGGTCAGTCCACGACCTCTGCTGAGAAGATCTGCTATTCTGTCTTTCTGCACTACCAAAGCTGTCTCTGGTTTGGCAGGATGGAGGTGTTAAACCCTAGACCTAGAGGTTGCATTCGAATCGCCAGAGCTCATCCCCGGAATGAACTAATCTCAAAAGGTGAGCGGGCTTGGCCCAGGTAAGCTTTTTCTCGCGACTAGTCAACGCCCTCGCTCAGGTTTGAGCACAAGACCTCACCGTCTTAACGAGTCCCTCCTTCTTTTCCCTTCTTATTCACATGCATCTCTTGTTTTTATTTCTTTCTATTTCTGCATTTAGTATTAAAGATTTCTTGTTGTAGGATTGGGTCAAATAGTTGATGTAATTTCTTTTGTAGGATCAAAAGCATAAATTCATCCTTGGAAAAGATTCGGAAGGTCATAGTAATCATTGAGCTACTTGGATTAGCTTATTCCCAAATCTAGATTTCTGGAACTCCTTTGTGGCAAAGAACAATAAATTTTTGCTATTTTCTAGAGCATGCTAACGAGCTTCAATCGAGGTGCTTCTACTTGAATTAGATCACAAAAACATTCTATCTCAAAACAAAAGTTACCCTGTTTCATTTTCACTTGATTATGTTGGGCATTTTATAGATTTACTAGCTCACTAGTTCTCAAATTTCTGATTTTTAGACTAGTATTATGCTATTTTTTAGTGTTGGGTTGTGTTATATTATTTCCACGACTAGCCCATGTAGTTAATTGGGGGGTTAGAAGGGGTGCAGAGCCCTCTTTTCATTGCACCAATTGCGTAGTGGGGGGAGTCACAGGGGGTTTGAGGGGTGCAGGTAACCCCACTCTATGGGGTCCGGGGTAGCGCCCCAGAAAATTTTGTTTTTGGACTCTATATTAGGTTGGGCGGACCTACCTATGGTGTTGTGCATGAATTTTCACACATGGTTTCAGACGCGATGGTTTTTGGTCCATGGTATTGGATGCTTTGGCATGTATAAATATGTCTTGTAACATTGAAAGGAATATAATGAAAAATCAAGCTGGTAGGGTTTTGGGATCCAGGGGAAAATATCTGTGTATATGTGTTTTATGTGTTATGCTCTTGCATTGTTTATTTTCTATGTTTTAGAATTTGTATGCAGTTAATTTCAGTATGGGGTTAAAACCTACATTTGGTATTGGAGCTGTTTTGGCTTCAAGGGGACGCCATTGTTGTTGAGGGGTTTCGCTCGGGCCTGTGGTAGACCCTGTTCAGTGGGAGATCTGCGAGATCAATTATGGTGTTGAAAGAAGATGGTGAGCATTGGAAACATAGAGATCAAGAAATTTAATGGTCAGAGTTTTGAGTTGTGGAAACTCAAGATGGAGGATCTATTGGTGGATAAAGATCAGTGGATCGTAGGAGATCCGGGTACTAAAACAACGGGAGTGTCTGATGAAGAATGGAAAAATTTGGATTCGAAGGCAAAGAGCACAATATGATTGTGTGTCTAAGATTCAGTATTGTTGAATGCATTAGGGGAAGCTTTGGTGAAAGCTTTGTGGGACAAGTTAGGGACTTTGTACTAATCTAAGTCTCTGGTGAATAAATTGTTCACGTGGAAAAAGCTATATAACGTGAGGATGAAAGATGGAAAATAGGTGACAGAGCATCTGAACGCCTTTAATACTGTGGTAATTTAGTTATCATCTGTTGATATTAAAATTTTAGATGAAGATAAGTGCATCGTTTTGTTGTGTTCTCTACCAGATTCGTGGGATAGTCTGGTTACTGCAATAGGTAGCAATGCAACTGCCTTACAGTTTGATGAAATAGTCTCATCCTTGCTGATGGAGGAAATGAGAAGGAAAAATATGGAGAGCCAAAATGGTGATGCCTTGTTTGTACGAGGAAGGTCCCAGAATAGAAACAAAACTAAGTCATCGAGTGGGAGATCTAAATCTCCAGGAAAACCTGTAAAGATGGTGTGCTAGAAATGCGGAAAGGAAGGGCACTTAAAAAGGGATTGTAAATTTAAAGCTCCTAATAAAGGAAAGGGATCTAATGATGCTCCTTCTGTAGAGGTGAAAACCACCTCAGATGAAGGTGGGGATGTGTTTTGGCTTCTTCAAGTACACATGTAGATCATGAGGCATGGTTGATTGAATCAGGTGCATCCTTTCACTTCACTCCCCATAGAGAGTGGCTCTGCGATTATGAGAAATATAATGGCGGTGATGTCTTCTTTGGGGATGACAAGAAGGCTAGAATCATTGGTCGCAAAAAAGTAAAGTTGAAGTTGCAAGGTGGAAGTGTTAGAACACTTCTGGGTGTTCTGCATAGTCCTGCATTAGCCAAAAATCTGATTTCTGTAAGCAAGCTAGATGATGTAGGTCTAAAAACAATGTTCGAGAAGGATACCTACAAGATGGTTCGGGGGGCACTGGTATTGATGCGGGGAGTTTGAAATGGAACTCTGTACAAGCTTCAAGGTGGCACTATTGTTGATGGGTGCAACAGTTCCGTGGTTCCTGAAAGTGGAGCAAAAAAAATAGTGGTCTCTGGAGAGAAGACCATGTTGTGGCATCAAAGGCTTGGACATATTGGAGAGAAGGGCCTTCGATTACTTCATGGTAAAGGTATGGTAGAAGGTATGAGTAATAGCTCTCTAGATTTTGATTTTTGTGAAAATTGTGTATATGAGAAGCAAAATCGGATGAGTTTCCCCTCTGGTGGTAAGAGGGCGGAACAAATATTAGAGCTTGTGCACAATGATGTGTTTGGACCTGTGAAGGTTCCATCACTCGGTAAGTCTATGTACTATGTATCATTTATAGATGATTTCTCAAGGAATACATGGATATATTTCCTTAAGAAGAA
>APFE031286877.1:71837-101597 GCA_000404065.3 Pinus taeda
CACAATTAGCTCAATATCTTTTCCAGATTAGCAATCACATCAACATTAAAGTAAATTGCAGATAGAACATAAACATGGATCGCAGAAGACAAGCCAAGACAAGAGGACACAAGTTGTGGCGCTAGCCAAGGACAAACCCCAATGTGGGGGAACCCTTTATCAATTCTTCTTATATGTTCTTCAATAGTTCAACAGAGAGAGAGAGAGAGAGAGATAGTACATATACAACAAAAGTCAACACTTTGACTTATCTGAATAAGAGCATAGATCATCTATAAGAAGATGATACATGAGATCAACTGAAGACGTGTTGCTTCAACTAATTCTCCAAGGTGACTCCACCTATCATTGTGCTACATCTCGTCATATTGCACCTCACCATGCTGCACCATACTGCACCCATCATCACAATGTTGGACCTCATGACCATGCTGCACTCATCATACTGTTGCAACTTATGCTGCCACTGTTGTCCCATGTGTCACTGCTGCATCATGCTACTACAGTTGTCCCATGTGCCACAGTTGCACCTTGCTACTGTCCAATGAGTTTGCAGCACAATACCTTTGTTGTTGTCCCATTGTAGCCTTTGCTACCATGTCATAGTTGTTGTCCCAATTGTGCCTATGCTTCCATGTCATAATTGTTGTCCTAATGTGCCTTTGCTGCCATGTCATAGTTGTTGTCCTATTCTGGCCTTGTTGTCCCATTTACTATGCAGATGTCCCTTGCAACTCCATGCTTGCCATTGTTGCCTAGTTATATTGTTGTAGTTGTTGTCCCTAACAGTCATGTTATCCCAATTGTGCCATTATTGCACTATGCCATTGCCATACCTTGTTGTTGTCCCAATAGCCTTGCCATACCTTCTACTGCATGCTATTGTTGATCTCTGCCTAAGGTTCTGTGCATGTACCAGTCTGGTTAGGGCACACCAACAAGCTTACATCGGTGCCCTAATCTTCTCCAAACAGGCCGCTTACTTCAGCTGAAGGATCCAAGATATCCAAGGTGATGTTCTAGGACTTGGGCACCTCCACAAAGCTCCCTACAACAATCAACTCAGACCTAAAGCAATCTTCCCACTCCAACACTGTAAACAAGCGTAACATATAGGGAGAATACCCCTATTTTGCCTCGTTGTCCTTAGAGATGAATGCGGCCTTGTTAGGAGGGCCTTTCTAGGCTTCTCGGCCATCTAAACTTCACCTCCCAACTGCTTTTGTAGCAGTCCCTCACTGCGGCCTTGTAAACAGAGATATACACCCCAAAACCATGCACAAAACAATCATTAAACTCACCTATAGTCTACGGCCTGATTTGCAAGGTAAGGCTGCTCTAACGTGTCACAAAACAACCCTCAAGCCATCCTTCTTGCCTCCTGCAATGTGGCTAAGAACTGCGGCTCTTCTTCTCTAAAATCCGCACCCAAAACAGTGAGAATATCAACACAAACTCGGCTACCTTCTAGACTGCGTAGACACCATTGTATAGGTTAGGGTTGTCCTCCTTGTAGCATTAGGGCTTCTCACTTGACTGCGTAGATACCAGCGTATAGGTTAGGGTTGTCCTCCTTGTAGCATTAGGGCTTCTCACTTGACTGCATAGATACCAACACATAGGTTAGGGTTGTTGTCCTTGTAGCATTAGGGCTTCTCACTTGACTACGTCCTCTTAGTTAGGGCAGACTGCAGCTAGGGCATCCTCCTCCTAGATCTCTCTTCCACTGAGACCCAAAGCGAGTGGAGAGAAATCAAGAGAGAGATGAGTGTGAAATGACTCTCAGGTCATCTCCTTTTATACTAAAATGTTGAGCACATGTGGGTTTATTTGGTTGTTGGCCGACCTTGACGAATTGATTTATAACACAAATAAATTCATAACTCCATGAATATTTATCGGAATGGGATGATCTTTAGATCAATCCTACACCTCTCGATGAGAGGGATCCAAGAAAAATATCAATTGTCATAAATAAGATGGCCCACATGGAGTTTGGCCCTAGTTGCCAATTTTAACATATATCAATAACTGGCAACATATTGTTACTTAGACTATGGCACATTTCAAAAGAAGGAAGATAATGGTGTTAAAATTTAATTTATTATGTTCAAATCTTGGAAGCAAAAGTCAAAAGAAAAATTTTAGAATTATTTTTAGAGGGAAAATTTTGAAAATTCAAAACTTGCCTTCCCTTTGAGGCAAGTTGGCCTCAAAGTATGGCTTTATTACTCAAATTTTAAAATCCAAATGCTTCCCTCCTTTGTGGACAGTCGCCTGCCCTAATGACTCTTGGATATATATATATATAAATATATATATTTATATATATATATATTATATATATATTTATTTATTTTATATTCACGCAATCTAACTCTCAATGGCACATCAATCAAACTATTCTAAAAGCAAATTAACTTTCAAATGATTTTCGACGTCGTGGAGGGAAGATTTATCTTTAGGAGGCACAAAAAAATTCAATTGTTTGTTGTGGCTTGGCAAGATTACTCACTATTGTTTCTCTTGAGCTATGGTTTTGGAAGCCTTTTGGTTTATATTAGGCTTCAAGGGTTTTTGTCAAGCATGCTAAAGTATCAAAGGCATATTGGCTCTCCTTAAAGAAACAGTCCTCAGACCCTATATAACTTGGTCCACTACAAACTTTCAGTGGCACCTCCCACAACAGACCTTGCATTTGGAATAGACCTAGCGTGGCTCTTGTTTAAAATCATACCTCGGCCCTTTGGTAACAAATCTCTGGCTTTTTCAAGCTCTTTAGAATAATTGTTTTTAATGTTTATTTTTTGTGGATAAACTCGGCCATCACCTTGAAGAAACAGACTTTGTTTTTGAAGTAAGAGATCTCTGTTGAAGCACATAATTTCGAACCATTATTAATCTATGCAATTTCAGTCTTGTGACACCATTCAGACCTGATCCCTAAGCGGACTTTGAAGGTATGTTAATTATCAATACAAGTTTGAATACAATCTTGACATATCATGGAGGTCACTCTTGGGGTTTTGATGGTTCCACTGAAGATATTCACTAAGTACAATTGAAGGTCCATAAGCAGAAATTTGAGCTAAGGCATTTTGAGTTGCTTGTGGTATGACTAGCTTGATAGATGGCTAACTAGCTCTATAGGGAGCATAAGTCTCAAATTTACTGTTGTTTCAAGTTTCAGTTGTGAAGTTAAGGATTTGGTCATTCAAAGCCAATGACTTTAATGCTCCACAAGCATTGCAAACCTAATGCACTCTTGAGTTGGTCATCGATTGCATTGACCTTGTGATGTCTTCTCTAAATTAAGTTGTTCAAAAGCATATCATAGAACTTTGAATCACATATCAATCTAAAATTTAATTTATGATGTCATTTATGGCATTCTTAAGTGACATAAGGACAAACTGAGGTTCATCTTCAAGGTAGAAGTTTTTCATCTTCACTAGTTACAACGACAAAGGTCTTTCATCTTCACCAGTTACAACGACAAAGGTCATTCATCTTCAGAAGTTACAACGGTAAAGGTCATCATCTCCATCTTTGTAGTTGAAAGGCTGAGATCAATTTTACAATAAGAAGCAAGGGCAAAAGCACATAGTCACAGTTTCATCTTCAGATTGCAGGCATGTAGTAACAGTGGTCCTTCATTATGAAAAGAAATTGAGATGTAACTTGCCAAGATTGACAATAAGAATCTATGTTGAGGCTTGATACTACTAATGGCACTGATCTACTAAGAGAATCTTCATTAATACCATGCTAAGATAATGTACCATTGAATGTATTGGAGTTTTGTTGCATTTGTGTGTTGTTGATCAAAGATATGCATTGATTTGGCCAGTAAAAGAATGATGTTGGACTAAGAAGCTACTCTGCTAGAGCTAGGATTTGGCTTGAAGATTTTGTTGAATGTCATGAGTATTGCCTAAGTTGTAGATTCAAACCAAATTGGTTGGTAGATTGATATATGACCAAATCTGTGATATGGTATTGTTGAGGTTTCTGCTTGAGTTGTAATAGGTGTTTATTACTATCATGAGCAGAAGCTTTAGGGTTGCCCCACAAGTTGTTGATTTGAGTTATCAAAGAATGCATTGTTGAAAACATATTAATGATCCTAGGGTATGATAGTGAAAGTATATCATTGAGCTAAGAATATTGTTGAATGTTGAGTTAAGGAAGTTGTTGCCTTGTTAAAGAGATTGCAACCAACAAGAGGACCTATGTTGCAGTGAATTGTTAGTGGATCTAATGTTTGATAGTGTTGATGTGAGACTTGTATTTCAAAGAACTGTTTGGTATGATATATTTGATATGCAGAGAATATTCTAGGGTTTGACCTTTTGAGCAGAAGAAGTTGTTGTTTTTGTTGACGATATTGTGTCAGTATTATAAAATAGACAAAGTCAACATAGTATTTCTATTTATTTTGATTTTAAGCACAGGTGGATCTAGTTTGAAAATTGTGAAACGTGATATGTCGTGGTGAGTTGAAGGTTAAAGCCTTCAAGGCAAGTGGCAACTTGCTAAGCAAAGGCGACAAGGTGGTGCAAGGCAGGGGAGTGGAGTCTCCTTCGTGTTGGAGCCTGAGAATACTTCAAGGCAACAAGGTGGTGCTAGGCCAAGTTGGAGCTTGCACAGAGTGTTGGAGCGTCCTTCCAATTAGAGTTGGTAAACAAGTTGTTGGAACATCCTTTTAGTTGGAGCTAATAAATTTGGAAGTTGGAGCTTCCTACTGATGTAAATTTATTAAAGACAAATATTAAGAAGCATTCGAAGGTTTTTCTCCTAGAAGGGTTTCTAGTTCCACCTAAAAATATATTGTCTATTGTCTTGATGTTTGTGCATTGTTGAATGGTGTTGTTTATTGTTCATGTGATGTGATAATAATTTAATGTTAATGTGAATTTAATGCTCTGAAAATTAAAAAATAACTAATTGGAAGGAAATATTGATTCACCCCCTCTAAGTATTTCCAACATGAATAATCCCTTTGTTTTCAAACCCTGCGTTCCATCTTCAATTTGTACAAAAAAAATCCAAATATTTGTTGACTCAATTGATATTTTCTAATTTCTCACCATATTTTGCCAATATATCATGATATTTTTCAAAATATTGCAATATACTCAAAACTTGAAAAATCTATAATTTTTATGGTGGTAATATCACCGAGTTCAAAGAATCACAATATACCACAATGTCGGCAATATATCACCAATATTTGCAATGCTACTATGAACCATTAGCCACTCAATGATGTTTTCTTTGTTGGGAATGCTTTAGGAAACTTGCCTCAAGGGGCTAAATTGCATAATGCAGATTTCCTTTGACTCAATTTTCTAGGTGTCTATTTCACCAAAGTTGTCCTAGCCCTATGCTTTACCTCATCCCTATATAACATGACTTTGTTCAGCAACTAACCACAACAAAAATGAAACTTTGGTTGACAACTTGAAAAACAATCAACCTAGCCAATGAACCAAGGCCCCTTTTTGCCAAGAACTTTTATTATTTATATGCTTTGATGAGAAAGTTGTCAATATTTATGATTATCGAACAACTACAAAGTACAAACCTTTGAATTCTCCTATTTTTCCTCTCTCTTGACTCCTTTATGTTTGCATAAGGAGGACCACTTGTCTCTCGAATTGTATCCAAAGAAAGAGGGGCTAGGAAAAAGAGGAAGGCGAATGCAATTTCTTGCACAATCAAATCAAGAGGTGTCAAGTGGAAGTGACGCACAACAATTCATAAAGGGTAAAAGTAAAGGGAGGGCTCTTCCCAATTCCCTTTTGAAAGAAGAATGAATGTTCTACTAGCCCAAATCTGGATCTTGTAGAGTTAATTGTCTACAAGGGAAAGTTCATTGTTCCGACAAACTTGATAAAGACACTGTTTGGTGACATTCTGTACAAAAAAATAAATTACTAAAGGCCTTTTTACATCATTTATAGCAAAAAATTATGATATTCACATTCAAAATTAATTGATCCTATGGAAATGTGGGTGAATATTCTCTTTGAATTGGCACGTACTTTTATTGAAAAATCAGAAAATTCAGCCAAATGGAAAATACTAATCACTAAAAGCAACTCGCACTCCCCCAGTGTATTTATGATCCATTGTATTTTTGAGAGATATAAGAAGCATATGCATTGCTATGGGTCATACCATTATTTAACCACTACAAACCAAATTCAAGACACCTTGTAAATTGCAAAATGGGAATATATTCCTTGGACAACAATTATCATCAATCAAGTCTAGCCCAACTGCTTGTGTGATGGAGTGTTATCTTCCCTACCAAGGTTCTTGTAAGTGACATGACAAAGCTTTGAGCTGCTACAGAATCCAGTTACCCTAGGTACGATCCTCAAAATAAGAGGAAGTGCCTGATGGGTTTCTTTGGGGAATGCATTACGGAAAGGTAAGAAAAAAAAGGAAAAAACCTAGACAATTATGGAACTCTTGAATTGTAATAATAGAAGATGACAGATAAGTGGATTAGGTCTAGTTTAAATTAGCAGATTTCATGTCATGTAAACGACTGGTTTGAGACTCACAGCTGAAGATTAAGGATGGCATTGCCAATGTAGGATGGATTTCATACGGGTCACTAATTGAATCCACATCAACATGGAGCTTTGTGGCACTTTGAACACCTTACCTCCATCCAAACCAATATATACAGGGTTAAAAAAAAAAAATTGAAAAAACCAGAGATATCAGCTTTACAAACCAGATCACAAGAAATGCTAAGGCTTCAGTGATATATTGATTGCATGCATTCAAGTTTCTCAAAAGCAGGAAAGGTTCCTGGAAGAGTTGGTAATTAATAAAGAGCAGGCATGTGGCTTCTATGATGGGGCAAGCCAGGACCCACAGAACATTAGCAGTCCTGGCTCTATCCCAATCCCATCTGAAAGTCATTGTATTAAGATGAAAGCAGGGCTGGGTGCTGGAACTAATAATTATGCAGGATTCATGGCACTAAGGCTCTTCAAATATGATCAGAATAATAGGATATCTCGCGTTAAGGTATTTGGAGATTCACGATTGCTTATCAGCTGGACGAATGGAACTGATCAGTTGCAGAATATCAACTCAAGGTGTTTGGATGAGCAATTAAAGAAAGATGGAAATTTATTTAAATCTGTTTCAATCGCACATCTGTGAGGAGCACAGTGCGATAGGAGATGCTCTATCTAGACAAGGGTTACCGGTAGCAGGGGGTAAAACTAGGTGAAGAAGACAAGGATGGAGTAATCCCTCTCTCTAAATGCAACGTTTAACGTCATGTGCAGTAATGCTCAGATTTTTTATTTTTTTTAATTGTTGATCAGAGTACCTTATCCTTGTATCTTCGAAAGTTGGTGACAAGCCTGGTAGGCTCTGATGTGCGTTTAGAGCTGTAAAAATGTAAATTTTAAGAATATAGTGGCAGATAATTTATTGTCATGACAAGTATGTCTCTGAAGGGTACGAGGTGTAGCTTTTTGTGGTTTTCAAAAAAGGGGTCACCTTTTTTTTCTTTTTTCCTGTGGGAGTGCAGGTGCACATGAGAAGTGTAAATTAATTTCTAATTGAAATGAAATGGCAATTTTTCCTTTGGAAGAAAAATATTACTTTCATGCATGGAAATAGAGGAAACATTTGCGTTTTACAATACCAACTTTGCACTGAGAAAGAAGAAAGAGAAAAAGGGCTGCGGTTCAAACCTCCTAGAAAAAGCGCATACAAACGACTTGTGGAAAGATGAGAAAGAGCAAGAGAACCATCCGCGTTCCAACTATAAGTCCAAGTGCACCTATTATTGTTGACAGGTTTTGTTGAATAAGCAATGTCGATCAACAACCTTCCCGTCAGAGGGTCCCGTAAGACTAACTGTACTCTGCTCTTTTGCCACGACGCCCTAATCGGGTGAGGGAAAGAGACTACCCCTCTAGCAGTTGGATAAACTCTCTACCGTGTAGCCATGATTTCACAAGTAAAACCCTTTCTTCCATGAACAATACCTGAACTTTGAGAATTCGCAATGATTCTAGAGTGTTCTTACACTGTTTGATCATAACATGATAACAATGAATTCCGTACGATTGACGAAACTCAGCGAGTATAACTGAGATTGCCCCGCCGGAGCCCTGGCATCTTTTCAGAAAACCCCTGCCTACTTCAATCCCATTGCTAATAGCCGAAATCCAAACCTCGAAATGTCTCAAATGTGCAGAGCAGCCCGACAAGAAGGGGAGCTATAACAGAGAAAATTCATAAATCTAACTTGTTTATATTTTCAAACTTGATGCGTGCTTCATTTTACGCGAGTAAAAATATTAACTTGAAGTGATGTTTTGAGCAGGAAATACGAGATGGAGAGGAGAATGGACTGCTTGAATGATTCCGGGTTAGATCAGTGAACATTTGAATCCGCTCCTGCTTTTACCGCTTTCTCCGGGATTTTCCCCTTGTTTTCGTCTTCGGGAAAATGTACTTGAAAGCACGGAGGGAATTCTCGCGCTCTCTGGCGGGAAAAAGGTAAATGTTTTTTGTGTTTGATTTTTGTTAAAACAATATCCGCCTCCACTTCGATGGAAGGAACTGAGCCTTTTTAAAAATATATATATTATTGTATCACCTCATTTTACGGAAATTATTTTGAAAAGGTAAAATTTCGGAAATTTATTTGTATGGTATTGGATAAGCAAAATTGACCAACGATACTGATTATTGTTTTTTAGGCCGGAAAGTGGGTTAATTTATTAATGTTAGTTAAGAAAAATTATATTATCGGTCAGTTTATTATCAATTTGAATTGGAAAAGGATTGAATTGCATTATCAATTTGAATTAGAAAATGATTGAATTGCAAAGAGCGAAATAGACCTTAAAATATCATTTTATTTATTATTTGAAATGATTCATGGGCCTTTTATCATGGATTTGTCTTTTTGTATTGTATTGTGAGTTGCTTTTGTGTATTGTAATCTTAATTTTTTATTTTTTGTTTTTGTCAAGTTGTTCCATGCTTGACCTGTGGTTTGAGAAGTCGCAACCCATGGGCGTCAAAGTCACTCTGGGATCGCATCCGGCCTAGGCCACACTAGCCCTTAGCTCACTGGATTTTTTAACATGTCTCCTCCCCTTAGCACAGGGAACAACCACCCCCATGAGGTTTGATCCTGGGTCGCCTTATTGACGAGGCTCATCCACAACTGGTTGTGCTAGTGGGGCTTGACATTGTTAACCTATTTCTTTATGTATAAGGAAAACAAGAGTTTTTAGCCAAATAGAAATAGGTATAACTCTTATTTAACGATCAAATTCAATTATTTATTACCTAAACATGTTCTACAGAGATTTCAATATATTTCTTCTTGATGTCGAATCAATTTTCTATTTTAGAGACAATGCACACTATGCAAATTTAAAACGGAACTTGAGGTATAGTTGTTATAAATGGAAAAAATATATCCATCTTAATTTCATAACCATGAAGCATTGCAAAGAGATCAAAAAAAAAAATAAGATGTCAATAAGCGTTAGCTTGGGTGGTTAAGAGGAGGTGTTATCCTCCTCATCTAGGGTCAATCTTACTTGTGATATGTTTACTCCTTATGTAGGATTTGCAATATCTTTTGGATTTCCAACTCAATCTTTTGAATGTCTCCATTCTACCGTGACTTGCTTCCATTTATTTTTACATTCAAATCGTTCATATGTTATTATTCATTATATACTAAGCAAAGTATGGATCAAGATTGTTACATCTCAATGCTACAAAAGATGGCCTTGAGGGTGGATTTCTTATATGGTGAACAGTACATTATATGTGTTTTGTGTGGAAATATTTTGTTTCTTACACTTTGATATGTTGAGCTTTTCTTGTTGTGCTTAGGTGTTATAATGATGTCTTTAAACACCACTTTTATTTTAGAATATGAGATTTCTAATAATACCAAATCCTTCAATTCTCCAACATGGTATTAAATGTGAAGCACTAAATTAAAAATTTGAATAGGGTATAACCATTCAGAATATCAGAATTTATTAATTTGATTGTTGAGTACCTACCTGGGATTTTTGTGGTTGAAGATGCTTTTGATTTCCCGGGGTTCTCGCTCCCACTCCCACTCTCGTTACCAAACGATTAAAACCGCCCTACCAAACTGGGCACAATCTCAGTACCCAACTTCAAGGTACTTCAAATTCAAGGTACTCTAGCCCTCGTGCCCAAAATTTCAAGAACAATGAAAGCTCAATTCGTTATGTACTGACTTTGTTAAGAATTCCTCTCTCTTTATAAATATCTCCCCTCCCCCCTCTATTATGGACTCCTTAACTCCCTTATATGCTCCATTCGATCGTCCCCATCTCTCCACCGCCCCTGCATAATATCTTCTCAGCTCCTCCTTACTACTTGCCACCTGCAATACCTTAGACTCTTGTTTCCCTTGCGTTTGAAGTGTATTTATAACTTTCGTGACTCGTGGCTTTTGTACTTACCACCTTTATTATTTTTCTCTTAATTTCAGAAGTCTATATTGTAGGAATTTACAGGGTAAGTTCCTCAGAAAGAACACCAGAAGGACACCGCTCACAAACAGATCACAGATCAATACACCAGTATTTTGACGTGGTTAAAACCCTCGGAGAGGGAAACAATCCACGGCCTGCGCCAACGTGGCTAATACAGGCAATTTATTAATAAAAGAATGAAAATTTACATAAGCTTCTCTCATGCACGGTGAACCTACAAATGACCCTCCATGCGCTTTAAATAGAATTCATGGACCAATCGGGTGTCAAGCAACGGATCAAGTGTCGGTAATACCGAGGAGAGAATGAACCGTCGGATCACTACATATCGTGACCGACGGATTGTAAGTTACAAAATGTACAACGGTAAAGAAACACACTTTACCTAACGCTAACCTAACTCTATACTAGACCAAGTTGAACTTAACTATTCCTATGTGTCGGAATATCCTAACATATATTATGTTTTTTTTAGTTAATGTAATGCTTTATGAACATGTTCATTGTTTTATTAGTAGTTTTTAATAATTTGCTTTATTAAATATTTAAATATGTTATTTTATTTACTTAATTAAATCAAATAAATTCAATTTATATTTTATTATTTCATTCAATCATGTATATAGACATATATGTATATGGGTGGTATGTATCAAAGGTCTCACTTGATATATGTAAATACCCAAACTGAGAAATTCTTTAAACAAACAGTAATTGGGTTTAGAATTTTGAATTTTATAAGAACACCTTGAAATTGTTTTTGTTGTTTAGGTCAACTTCAACTGTTAACGCTCAAAATTCACTCTTGTTACCAAAACACCAACACATCCCTGCCAAATTGGGCAAAATCTCGGTACCCTTCTCCAAAATACTTCAGATTTGAAGTAATTTGGCCCCCATGCCCAAAATCTTCAAGGACAATTAAGGTTGTTCTAACTATAGTTCATTCTTCACTATAAATTCTTACTTCTTACAATGCATTCTCCACTTAAACCTCCCTCTTCTCTGTTGCACTCCCTTCCTTTTTATTGTTGAGAGCCACCATTTATCCAGCCTATACCATCGTGGTTGTGAGGTGGGGATTCTTGCCTCTGTCCCTTTGTGTGGCTCGTCGTAGTGATTTAAAGTTGACAGTCGTGTTTCAATTTGACACTCATTATTTATTAATTTATGTAGTCCCTTTTATTGGGGTTTAACCTTTTATTTCTATGATACATTGTTTTTCCTTTGGATGTTTGATTTTTTTATTTAAAATTAATTGTTTTATAACAACATAATTCTCAATTAAATTTTAACTTTAAAAAATAAATTTAGAGCCCTTAGTTTTTATATTTATAATTTCTTTTATTTAATTAAATTCTTTTGTATTAGTATATTTGGAATAATATAGTGGTATAACAAGTTTTTCATAAGTATATATATTTATTTGATTATGGTGAGTTTAGGTATTTACCCTGTGTGTCAATAATTCATTCACTGGGCATATATAAATGGTTTGCATATATACTAATGCAGCGTATGTGATACATGCATGTGTAGTTATCATATGCATGTCTCATATGCATGCTAATATTTACGTTATGTTTCTAAATTGTAGGTGGGTCATTACATTAAAGTTAATGATTTGATATATAGCATATTGCCTACAAGTCTTGTGGAAGTTGTTGATGCTCTTAAAAAGTCAAATTTTTTTAGTGGATTGATTAAGGGTTTCTAATTGCAATCTAAGTCTAGGATTAAATCAGCGGACCAATGTTATGAGTTTCAAGCCAGATCTTATCAATTTTAAAGACCACGATCATGGAATTTGGGCACAAGATATGGGAACATTGTTGAAGAGTAAAGAGTTATGGTACTTTACAAAAATGGTGGTCCTTTCCTAATCGATGACTAATAAAATTTTGCCATCAATAGGAAGAAGGATGAGGGTCTAAGAGTCATAACAACTTGCATCTCAAGGTGGATTTAGTTTTGTAAAAGCAAGAGAGACCACTCAAATGTTGTCTAGAAGAAGCTAAAGGATTCATTTGATCAAACCAATTAAATTCATGCTATGCAAATTAATTAATAGTTGATATCTATAGTGTAACACCCTCCTCCCACATCCACCCGAGCAACCATGCCAACTAGGTAAACATGAGACGAGAGGATACTATGATCGGATTCAACCTCTTATGTGACTTTAAGGAAGTGGAATCGATGGAAACATGACACGCAGTCATCCAACATCATCAACAGAACCCTCAGAAGTAAAGTCAACCACTTAGACATCTTGTCCCTGGGTCCCACTGTTGTTTTGGATCTCTTAGGCCATAGAAACTCTCATGATATGGGAAAGGGAGCGACCGATAACCTAAAGTCGCTCTCACAGGCTTGCCTCGCAACGACTAGGGACCGAAACTGCCAATTCTCTGCCAGTGGCCCCAAGATATAAGCCACTTTTTTCTGGCCCAGAGCCCAGGGCACTGCCCAGAATGGAGTGATAACTTGAAATCATTAAAAATACATGGAAACGATGATGCAAAAGCAATAAGCTAAACAAGACCATAACCAAGCCCCTACTAGTCATGTTAGGCATTTCGTAAAACACATCATCAACATGTAACCTATAGGTGTCAACAACGTAATTAAGTGTAGGGATCTCATACTTATTTGAGAATTGTTATGAACCATTGTTCCCTCATGTCATTTGTTACATTATCATCTATTAGGACATAGATATATTATCCATTCATTGACAATTAAAAACAAGTTGAGAGCCATACATAGTTGTTGTCATAAAATATAGATATAACCAACATAATAGGAATAAAAATACCATAAACATGTCAACCATCAAAATCCACATATACATCAATACATTTGCACATGAAAATAAAGGGAATGAATTTCTCATTAATGAATGTAATGAACCGATGGGAGATGGTAGTACCACGTTCCACCCGACCATAGAATGGTTGAGCCAAATCTATCTTCATCCATTGACCCCCATGCCATA
Source organism: Pinus taeda (assembly GCA_000404065.3). Lineage (NCBI taxonomy): Eukaryota > Viridiplantae > Streptophyta > Pinopsida > Pinales > Pinaceae > Pinus > Pinus taeda. The sequence goes on from APFE031286877.1 coordinate 85,380, forward strand.
TTTGAAGCATGAATGTGGGACTCAAACCAAAAGAACCAACTAGGGCATACCGAGGCTAAACCACCTCACCTTGATCAGTAGAAGCCATGTTTTACCGTAATCCATTCCATATCACTATTCCAACACAGTGAACACATCATAACAGGCTTTTACTGTGATCTCTACTCGATCACTAGGCCAAACAAGCATGGATGCCACCGGATTTCTCCACCTACACCGTGAGGAATTTTCCCGTCTCTTAGTCTCTCAGGCTTTACCGCAATCCAAACCTGGATCACTAGGCCCTAAATCGAGACCCACTCTCAGAGATTACCGCATATCCCAAACCTGGGATTATTAGGCCCAACTGAAAGGAAAATACCTCTAGGATTTACCATATATCCCTCCATTCACCAACAAGGATTCCTAGGCCATCTGAGGCAACACAAAATCCAGCTTTACTGCAACCCACAGTCTGGATCAGGGGTTACTAGGCCATGTGTTCTATTATTTAGAAGATCCACCTCACTTAGTTTCGAATTCGTCCAGTGATCCATCTCAACCAAAACATGAGAGCCTTGTCACACCATGTCGATCCGGAAATTCTCCATCTAGTTCCACCTGCAATACAGACTCGTCAATCACATCATCAACATCCTTAACATACTTCTTAAGCAAAGATACATGGAAAACATCATGTACTTTCATTGTCGGAGGCAGTGCAAGTTGATAAGCTACTGCCCCAATCCTCTTAATGATATTGTTATGAACCAACTCACAAAAAGATAGAAAAGAAAGATCAATGCCTTAGAAATTAGCCTCTTCGAGGGGGAAACCTCTTTTATATTACACAAATGAACAATTCTTGGATGACGCAGATGACAAAACCTCCTTTCTATATATAGGAGACTAAGGGGTCACAATATAATCAAAGCCGACATAACAATAATAATATAAGGACACAACAATAACAATAAGGGCTACAATGACAATAGTAATGGGGGAATCACTAGTATTATAGGGACCTAACATGCCCCTCTCCTTCAAAAAAGTGTTGTCCTCAATGCTTGATTAGTTCTGGATGCTTTTGTATAGAATTCTCATCCTCCCATGTGGAATCTTCAACGGGTAAGTTATTCCACTTGACAAGATACTCTGAAATTGATCGATATCGCAGTTGTTGAGTTCTTGTTTCTGTGATTGCTTTAGGTTCCAATATGATTTTTTCTTCCTCATCAAGTTCTGGCAATATTGTTTGAACTGGGAGCTTTTCACCAATAACCTTCTTTAAGCATGAAACATGGAAAACTAGGTGCACTCGGGAAGTTGCAAGAAGCTCCAATTTGTATGCCATAGTACCAGTCTTTTGTAACACCTTGTATGGACCATAATACTTTGGTGATAATTTATTATCCTTCTTATCTTGCTTGAGGTACATTTGTTTATATGGTTATAGTCGTAGAAATACAGTCACCTCTATCAAAACTTCTTTCGCTGCGATCTTGATATGCTTGTTGTTTCATTCTATTTTATGCCAAAGTTAGGTTATCCTTTAAGAGTTGGAGAACTTTTTGTTGATGCTCGATGTGATCTTCCACTGCTTGAAACTTAGAATTTTCTCTTAAATATGATGTGATGGATGGTGGGTGATATCCATAAAGTGCCATAAATGGGGTCATGCTTGCTGCAGTATGGAAGGAAGAGTTATACCACCATTCAACCAAAGGAAACCATTTGACCCATTGTGTCTGTTTGTCAAATACAAAGCAACGAAGATATCCTTCCAAACATTTGTTTACTATCTCAGTTTGCCCATCAGATTGAGGATGATAAGATGAGCTATGAGCTAAATAAGTTCCAAGACAATAAAATAATTATGTCCGAAACTTTCCAGTGAAAATGGGACCTTTGTCGCTTACAATAATCTTTGGGTTTTCATGTAGCTTTTGAATTGTTTCCATAAATGTAGTAGAAACTGTACTGGATTTAAATGGATGAGATAATGCACAAAAGTGTGCATACTTGGTAAGTTTGTCAACTACCATCATGATGACACTATTTCCTTCGGACTTTGGTAAACCTATGATAAAATCCATTGAAACCTCCTCCCAACCTTGACTTGGAATGGATAAATGTTGTAATAGACCTCGGGTCTTAATTGTTTCAACTTTATTTTCTTGGTAAACCAAACATTCCGCCACAAACTTTTGAATATCAAATTTAAGGCCATCCCAAAAAAAATTCTTCTTAACCTTGTGGTGAGTTTTTAAAAATCCTGAGTGCCCTCCTAAGGGAGAGGCGTGCAATTCCACAAGAATATTTTGTTTGAGTTGGGAATTCTGACATAGGTATAAGCGATCTTTGTACCATAACGAATCATTTTTCCAGCTATATGTATCAGATGTACTGGGATCTTGTTGTATCTTTTGAATGAGCGCCTACACTTCTTTGTGATTTTTCCATTCATCCCTTATTTCATTTATCCAATCTGGTTAGATAATAGAAATGGCACAAAGCAATGTTTCCACATCCTCATCTTTTCTTGAGAGTGCATCTGCCACAACATTTTGCTTCCCTTTTTTGTATATGATTACAAAGTCATAACTCAACATCTTTGTGACCCATTTTTGCTGCTCTTCTGAAGATAATCTTTGTTCTAAAAAGTATTTAAGACTATCATGATTCGTTTTTACCTTGAAGTGTCTTCCCATTAGGTAGGGTCGCCATTCCTTAAGTGCATGTAGTATTGCCAACATTCCCTTCTCATAAAATAGCTATGTGTAAATACTTTCCTTTGATTGGACGACTTTCGAAAGCAATGGGTCTTTCTTCTTGCATTCAAACATCACCAATTCCTTTTCCCGAGGCATCACATTCCACAATAAATTTTTTTGTGAAGTCAAGCGTAGCTAAGACAGGTGTTTGACACATTGCCTCTTTAAGATGTTCAAAGGCCTTCGTTGCTTCTTTAGCCCATAAAAATGCATCTTTCTTCAATAATGTTGTTAGAGGTGTTTCTATTCTCCCATAATTCTTAACAAACTTGCGATAATACCCTGTCAACCGGAGAAATCCTCGCAGATGCTTTATGGATGTGGGGATTTTGCATTCCTCAATGGCTTTAATTTTGCTAGGGTCTACCTTAACACCTTCATGAGATACAATATGACCCAGATATTCCACCACTTGTACTCCAAAGAAACATTTAGAGCTTTTTGCATATAATTGTTTCTCCTCCAACAGTTTGAGCACCCTCTCAACATGTTGAACATGATCCTTCCAAGACTTGTCATAGATTAGTATATCATCAAAAAATACTAACACAAATTTTCTAAGGAAGGGTTTGAAAATGGAATTCATCAAACATTGAAATGTAGAAGGTGCATTGGTAAGGCCAAAAGGCATGACCAAAAATTCATAATGACCCTCATGAGTTCTAAATGTTGTTTTCAGAATGTATTGAGTCTTCATTTTGATTTGATGATATCCTCAACGAAGATCCAACTTGGTGAAGAAAATTGATCCGTGCAATTCATCCAATAGTTCATGAATGACAGGAATGGGAAATTTATCTTTAATAATGAGCTTGTTGAGCTCCCTATAATCCGAATACATGCGCCATGATCCATGCTTCTTGTGCACCAATACTACTGGAGTAGAAAAAGAACTTTGACTAGGTTGAATTATACCAACCTCTAGCATTTCTGCAACCATACGTTCAATTTCACTCTTTTGGGCATAGGGATATCTATAAGGCCCGATGTTTGGAGGAACACTTCCTGGAATCAAATGAATAGCGTGATCAGATCACGAATAGTTGGGAGACCTTTGGGAGTCTCAAATACCTTGGAATGATTGTCCAATACTTTTTGGAGATCTAGAGAAATATATGATTTCGATGTGGGAACCTCTAGTGAACATAATTGTACAATTACACCTCGTTGTTCTTTCTTTAGAAGCTTTTCATTCTATTAAAGTTGACTATCTTTCCTGGTTTCTCGGCGATACATATTAATTCAACTTCCTTTACTTCCGAAGAAAATTTCATGAAAATTTCTTGAAAATTAAAAGCTATTGTACCCAAGGATTGTAACCATTGGACTCCTAGTACACATCAACACCACCCATTGGAATGGAAAGAATTTGATTATTCAATACATATTCTCCCATGGATAGCTTGATATTGTGGCACTTTCTAGAGCAATTTATGGTTCCTCCACTTGCAACCGTCACTTGACACTCTGGTGTTGGATATAGAAAGCAATTAAATTCCTTGGCTATCTTACAATGAATAAAATTATGGGTACCACTTGAATCAATCAACACTGTTACCTTTTTCTTCTTGATATGTCATTCTATCTTGATAGTTTGGGGAGTGGTAATTCTGGCCAATACATTACAATATATGGTCGCATTCACTTCTTCTTCCTCTAGGGTTTGTTCCTGGTGTATATCCTCTTCTTTTGACGTTTCTTGTTGCTTTTCTTCCTCCTCTTCACAATCTATGTAAAATAATTTATTCTCAGCACACTTATGACCTTTAGTGTATTTGTTATCACAACTGTAACGAAGCCCTTTTGCTCTTTTTTCTTCCAATTGTTGGGGTGTCAACCTTATAGGTTGTGGAAGGCTAGGGGAAACAACACTTCCATCCTTATTGTTGTGAGTGGTAGACTTCCTTGTTGCCATAATTTTGCTTTCCATTTTTCTTGCCAACCTGAATGCCTTCTCCGATGAGTCAGGTTCCCAAAGGAGACCTCATGTTGGATGTTATCCTTTAAAGTCCCTATGAACACATCAGTCCCATGCTCCTCTGCAATATATTTTACCCTTATATTCAATTTTTGGAAGTCCTCAATGTGCTTCATCATTGAACCCTTTTGTTTGAGGTTTATCAATTGGATAATTAAATGTTGCTTTTTGCATTCTCATAATGTGTCATCATTTGTTTAGTAAAAATTGCCCAAATGACAATTGGTTTATGAGAGAAAAGCCATCGAAACCATACAAACTGATTTGGTTCCAAATATAAAGTTGCAATGCATACCTTTTGTGTGTTTTGCACATTATGTAGATTGAAATAGTGTTCCATCTGTAGTATCCATGTTACGGGGTCATTGCCATCAAACTTCCTCATATTGATCTTTGGCACACGGTGGGTCTTCAATCCAACGTTAGAGTCTATGAAATCATGATTAACATTTCTTTTATTCTCAGCATGAGTTTCCTTTACTATCCTTTCACCATTAGTAAGCATTTCTTGTAGCAACTTAGTCAAATCTATATTCAAATCTTCCATGTTGCCTTTCAGTTTTTCTTCTATACCATCCATCTTAGCATCCATTCCATTCATCTTACCTCCCATGCCATCCATCTTAGCTTCTATGCCATCCATCTTAGCTTCCACGCCATCCATCTTAACTTGCACACCATTCATATTAGCTTCCACGCCATTCATCTTAGCTTCCATGTCTTTCTTTAAACCGTCAATCTTAGCTTCTGGTACCTTTTGTGAGAGTGAAATTTGTTGCACTTGGTCTCGTAATTTTGATATTTCATGTCGCATTTCTTTCTCTTCTTCACGAGTCATGCTAGAGCTTTCAGGTTGCTTACTAGGTGTTTCCATTTTCTTTCTTTGGGGCATCAATTAATGATAATTATGCTTCACTATGCCCTTTGAACTTCAAACTAATTTGTCAACCCAAACTTATGCAAAACTTTTAAAAAGACTACACACTTTTTTTTCGCTTTGTAGAAGCTCGATATTGAATCTATTATACCTCTGTAATTGCGGATCTCCTAGGTTTGAAATTGCTTCATGCAGTAGCCCTATGAGTCCTCTTTCTAATGCCATCAATCTTATCAAAATTGGATCCTCCAAGAAATAGTTATGCCCAATCTCCCAAGATGACTTGATTATATAATTTTTCAGTATATCAAACTTGTACGACGTTCCATTTGTCATTGTTTCGACCTTCAGATCTGAAAAAGATACACAGAAAACTACAGTCCATCCTCTTTCTGTAACTTCTTACGAAATTTCAATATGAGGCTCAGGGAGAAAGTTATGGCGATTTTCCCAAGGTCACGTATTTGGAATGTAATTCGGGAGTCTGCAAAAACCTTAACTTCCTCAGATCATATCTCCGGAAATATAGGAGACAAGATCTGAAATTCGGACTCGAGGTTCAGAACGATTTCAGCTCAAATGGTTTTTTTTAAGCTTCTGAAACGTCGCAGAAACAAAGTTATAGCAAAAATGACATGATGACCTGTTTGGAGCAACGAAACCCTAGAATCCAAAGCTATGATACCAAATATTATGAACTAGCTCCCAAAAACATAGAAAAGAAAGATCAATGCCTTATAAATTAGCCTCTTTTAGAGATAAACCTCCTTTACATTACACAAATGAACAATTCTTGGATGATACAAATGAAAAAACCTCCTTTCTATATACAAGAGTCTAAGGGGTCACAATATAATCAAAGTCGACATAACAATAATAATATAAGGTCATAACAATTATAATAGCGGGCTTCTATGGAGCACAATAATAACAATATCGGGAAAATAGGGGAACAAAAATAACAATAAGAGATACAATGACAATAGTAATGGGGGAATCGCTAGTATTATAGGGACCTAACAGATACTGAAGGGTCCATAAAATCATGGTGTAACTTCGCACAAGATCCAATCTGCAACGAGCTCTTCTTCGGTTTGATGCGCAAGTACACCCGTTCCCCAACCTGGAACTCGTTGAACAACCTGTTCCGGTCTGCATATATTTTTTGCCTATCCTGTGCTGCCTTAAGATTTTTTTTTTATCACCTGCATTTCCTGTTCCATCTTTGCCAACAATTATGGTCCAATCAATACCCTGGTAACTAGATCACTACAACTGATATGACTGCTAAAACCTCGCCCATACAGTGCCTCAAAATGACTCATCCTCAGTAACTCCTGATAACCGTTATTGTATGCGAACTCTACCAAAGGGAGATACTCTTATCTACTCCTCTGATGATGTATAACATACATCCTCAACATGCTCTCCAATATATTGTTGACCCTCTCTGTTTGTACATCTGTCTATGGATGATGAGTTGTGCTAAAGGGAAATTTTGTGCCCAAACTTGCAAATAACTCCTTCCAAAACTTGGAAGTGAACTTCGCATCCCTATCTAAAATATTTTTCTTTGGAACACTATGCAGTGTAACCACATCTCTGATGAATACCTGTGGCACGTCACTAACCGAGAATGTAGACTTCACTGGAATGAAGTGTGCAACCTTTGTTAACCTATCCACAATTAACATGATGGAATAATGTTGCTTCACTATCTTTGACAACCCTATGATGAAATCCATGGAAGTAACCTCCCATTTCCATTTGTAATTGCAATCGGTTGTAGCAGTCCACCTAGATGTTTACACTCTGCTTTCACTCGTTGACAGTCGAAACACCTTGCCATAAACTCTGCTACGTCACTCTTCAATTTCAGCCAATAGTAGAATCTTTTCACCGCTGCAATGTCTTTTGATAACATGGGTGACTTGAATAAGCTTTCACATGAAACTCCCTCAAGATCACCTTTTTGAGCTCACTGTTTTCCAATACATATATCCTGTCTTGGAACTTGACCAATCCACCTGTTGTAAGACAATATTCCATATCATGTGCACCTACACATGTACTTATCCAAATGGATCCTAAAAGCCTCAAAATTCAAAGTTGTCGGATCGGTGTGGAACTTGAACGACCACATAGTTTCGGGCGAAAAGGACCCCATATGCTTTGAGAAATATGTTTTGTTCATTTTCCAAAACAGGTGAATTTGGCGAAAACAATTGCAACATTGCACGATCAGCAGTTCGTACTACTGACATCAGCCACTTATACAGCTTGTCCTTTGGTCCCACTATTGTTTTGGATCTCTTAGGCTATAGACACTCTCATGATATGGGCAAGGGAGCGACTGAAAACCTAAAGTCGCTCTCATAGGCTTGCCTGTGAGTGACTAGTGACCAAAATTGCTAATTCTGTGCCAGCGACCCCGAGATTTAAGCCACTTTTTTAGGCCCATAGGCCAGGGCACTACCGATAATGGAGTGATAGCTTGAAATCATTAAAAATATAGGGAAACAATGATGTAAAAGTAATAAGCTGAACAAGACCATAACCAGGCCCCTACTAGCCATGCGAGGCATTTCGTCAAACATATCATCAACATGTAACCTACAGGTGTAAACAACTTAATTAAGTGTAGGGATCTCATACTTATTTGAGAATCACTATGAACCATTGTTCCCTCAGATCATTTGCTACATTATCATCTATTAGGTCATAGATACACTATCCATTCATTGAGAGGTAAAAACATGTTGAGAGCCATACATAGTTGTTGTCATAAAATATAGATATAAACAACATAATAGGAACAAAAAATCCATAAAAATATTAGTCATCAAAATCCAAATATACATCAATACATTTGAATATGAAAATCAAGGGAATGAATTTCTCATTAATGAATGCAATGAACCAATTGGAGATGGGGCTATCATGTTCCACCCGAACATAGAATAGTTGAGCCAAATCTCTCTTCATCCATTCACCCCCATGTCATGTTCCAAGCATGAATGTGGGACTTAAACCAAAAGAACCAACCACGGCATACCGAGGCTAAACCACCTCACCCTCATCAATAAAAGCCAGGCTTTATCGTAATCCATCCCAGATCACTATGCCATCACAATGAACACATCATAACAAGCTTTATCATGATCTCCACCTGATCACTAGGCCAAAAAAGCATGGATGCCACCGGATTTATCCACCTACACAGTGAGGAATTTTCTTGTCTCCTAGTCTCTCAAGCTTTACCGCAATCCAAATACGAATCACTAGGCCCTAAATCGAAACCCACTCTCCATGATTTACCACATATCCGAAACCTGGGATTACTAGGCCCAACAAAGAGAAAACCACCTCTAGGCTTTACCATATATCCCGCCATTACTGACAACAAATCTGAGGCAACACAAAATTTGACTTGACCTCAACCCACAGTCTGGATCAGGGGTTATTAGGCCATGTGTTCTATTATTTCGAAGATCCACCTCACTCAGCTTCGAATCCATCCGAAAATCCATCTCAACCAAAACAGGAGAACCCCATCACACCATGACTATCCGGAAATGGCAAGGCTAGGTTGAAGACACTGTCACACCTAGAAAAACCCATGCCATGATAGAAAAGAACCACATGCAATACCATGCATGTCAAATATAGCAATGAAAATACACATGCAAGTCGATACCTGTAATGAAGCCTGATGTAGCTGCTTGATACTGCCTTTCCTTGCTTGATCTTTGCTTCATCTTGCCTTTCTTGCTCTAATGCCAAAATGCTCCAAGAAAACTTTAAGTGTCCAAGTGTATGAGAGAGTTCCAAAACTCAACTGAGAAAATGTTACCAATTGATCCTCATAAGCCTTTTTATGAATGAGGCCTCTATTTTCTTCATTTTCCATTATTTTCCTTCATTTTCCTCCTTACATGCAACCTGTGACCTTTCACCTCCCTTTTCTCCTAATTTCCATTATTTTCATAAATAAATGTGCCAAAAATCTCATTTTGTCTTTCCAAACCCTTAGACATTGCCTTTGTCAATTTCCTTAGCCATTAACAACCAAATGAACACCCCCATAGGATGTCTTGCCTAACATTCAGCTTGGAATAAGTGTCCCATCAACAGTGGTTATTGTTTTTAACTTTTGTTACATGGAATTTTCACCAAGGTTGTTACATAATCCTCCCCCTCGGGGGACACCGTCCTCAGTGTTCAACCACACATATACCTCAGCAACCCGCTAAAGAAGATATATTGCTCATGGAGATTTATAACACAACTTATTACAGTATTTACAATGAAAGACCTGCTCAAGACAAAACATCGTGACAACATCGTAACATACCGCATAATGGAGCTTTATAACACAACTCATTACGGTATTTACAATGATCATCCCGCTGAGTGCCAACCCATATGACATCATATCATCATGATAACATAATCACATGGTATCATAGTAACATGACAGCATAATCATAATGACATAACACCCATACCGCATAGTGGAGCTTTATAACATAGCTCATGGCAATATTTACATCCATACACATATGTACATATAGCAACATCACAATGAATATATACCAAAACATATATCAAATCATATACCAAAACATATGTGAAAACATACACTAAACACCAAATCTAAGCATATATCAAAACATCATAAAAATATACCAAACCATCATAAAGCATATACCAAACTACCATAAAGCATATATCAAACCACCATATCAAAGTTGCTTTACCTCAACCAGAAAACAAGGAAGGATACATAGCCTACATTTGATCCACCATCTCCCATGTAGCTTCATTGGGCCCAAAGTGCTTACACTACACTTTAACTTGCTCGATTGCTTGGTTTCGGAGCATGAGCACATTTTTTTGCAGTATACACTAAGGCTCTAGCTGGAATTCTCCATCTGGTTCTACCTGCAATACAGACTAGTCAATCACATGATCAACATCCTTAACATACTTCTTAAGCAAAGATACATGTAAAACATCATGTACTTTCATTGTTGAAGGTAGTGCAAGTTGATAAGTTACTACGTCAATCCTCTCAATGATACTGAAGGGTCCCTAAAACCATGGTGCAAATTTGCACAAGATCCAATCCGCAAGGAGCTCTTCTTCGGTTTGATGCGCAGGTACACCTGTTCACTAACCTAGAACTCCTTGAACAACCTATTCCGATCTGCATACATTTTCTGCCTATCCTGTGCTGCCTTTAGATTTTTTTGATCACCTGCATTTCCTGTTCCATCTCTGCCAACATTTTTGGTCCAATCAATACCCTGCTAGCCAAATCACTATAATTTATAGGAGTCTTACAACCTCGCCCATACAATGCCTCAAAAGGACTCATCCTCAATGACTCCTGATAACTGTTGTTGTATGCGAGCTCTACCAAAGGGATATACTCTTATCAGTTCCTCTAATGATGCATCACTTACATCCTCAACATGTCCTCCAATATCTTATTGACCCTTTTTGTCTATCCATCTATCTGCGGATGATGAGATGTGCTAAAGGGCAACTCTGTGCCCAAACCTCCAGACATCTCCTTCAAAACTTGGAAGTGAACTTCACATCCCTATCTGACATAATTTTCTTTGGAACACCATGCAGTCTAACCACATCTCTGATGAATACTTATGGCACATCGCTAGCCAAGAATGTAGACTTCACTGGAATGAAGAGTGCAACCTTTGTTAACCTGTCCACAATTACCATGATGGAATCATGTTGCTTCACTATCTTCTACAACCCTATGATGAAATCCATGGAAATACCCTCCCATTTCCATTCTAGAATTGCAATCGATTGTAGCTTTCCACCTAGATGTTTACACTCTACTTTCACTCGTTGACATTTGAAACACCTCGCCAAAAACTCTGCTACATCCCTCTTTAAATTCGGCTAATAATAGAAACTTTTCACTGTTGTCAGTGTCCTTTGATAACGTGGGTGACCTGAATAAGGTTTCTCATGAAACTCCTTGAAGATCACCTTCTTGATCTCATTGTTGTCTAGTACATATATCCTGTCTCATAACCTAACCAATCCATATGTTCTAAGACAATAGTCCATACCATGTGCACCTACACCTGTATTGATCCAAACGGATATTTAAAGTCTTAAAATTCAAAGTTGTTGGATCAGTGTGGAACCTGAACGATCACGTAGTGCTCGTCGTTCTGAATCTGGCGCAACTCATTTCTGGCGAAATGGACTTCGTATGCTCCCAGAAACATGTTCTCTTTGTTTTCCAAAACAGACAAATTTGGCGAAAAAATGCAGCATTACACAATCAACAGTTCATACTACTGACGTCATCCACTTAGACAAATTGCCCCTGGGTCCAAATTTTGTTTTGGATCTCTTAGGCCATAGAATCTCTCATGATATGGGAAAGGGAGCGACCGACAACCTAAAGTCACTCTCAAAGGCTTGCCTGCTAGTGACTAGGGACCAAAATTGCCAATGCCCGCGCCCCGAGACTTAATCCACTTTTCTAGGCCCAGAGCCTAAGGCACTGCCCAAAATGGAGTGATAGCTTGAAATCATTAAAAATATAGGGAAACAATGATGAAAAAGCAATAATCTAAACAAGACCATAACCAAGCCCCTATTAGCCATGCCAGGAATTTCGTCAAACATATCATCAACACGTAACCTACAGGTGTAAACAACATAATTAAGTGTAGGGATCTCATACTTATTTGAGAATCTCCATGAACCATTGTTCCCTCATGTCAATTACTACATTATCGTCTATTAGGCCATAGATACATTATCCATTCATTGACAAATAAAAACATGTTGAGATCTATACATAGTCGTTGTCATAAAATATAGATATAACCAACATAATAGGAATAGAAATACCATAAGCATATCAGCTGTCAAAATCCACATATACATCAATACATTTGCACATGAAAATCAAGGGAATGAATTTCTCATTAATGGATGCAATGAACCAATCGGAGATGGGACTACCACGTTCCACCCGACCATAGAATGGTTGAGTCAAATCTCTCTTCATCCATTCACCCCCATGCCATATTCGAAGCATGAATGTGGGACTCTGATCCGAATTGGATCCTAAAAGCTCTCTAAGTTTTCATGATTGTTTCAAATTATGCTAAAAGATTCAAGTCCTAGAAAAGATCGAAGCTATTAGAAGGAATCCTCATAACATTTGCAGTTGTGGCTAGAGCGGAGCAATAAGGACCCTCGGTCGAGCGCGCAGACCGTTGGCCCATGGTAAAGCGCAATGGAAAACTGGAAAAACCGAAGGCTAATTCGGGAAACAGAGGTGGATTTTGATAGTGCTAAGCGCTAATCACGTATCACAGGGTGTCCCCCTCAGTGAAGGAAAGCCTTGAAGCACCTGGACTTGAAATCGCTATAACATTCGGAAAACTAATTGTTTCGTTTCTGTAGCGCAGGATTCCCCAAAACCGGTAGGATATCGAAAGGCTTCGAGGCGGTAAGCAGTTTTGATTGAGTCCCGCTCGATACCACACATCGAGTGACACCCGTCCGGTGGATGAGAGAGAAAACCACCCGCATTGGATGGGTAAACGTCGTGCAATATGTCCACCTGTATGAAGGAATACACTAGGATCTGGGGGGCCCAGATCAACGGCGAAGATGCGTCCCGATGATTGACTGGATTTTACAGGTCAAAAAGAAAGATGACAGGGGATTTGAAGTGTGACGTGGATGATGAGTTGGCAAATGATTCATGATTCGCTGGCAATCTTGAAGCAAACGAAATTAACGACCTTTCAAAAATGATTTAGGGAATCTGACACCCAGTTCGTTAGCAAATAGGTGGCCACATCCCTGCGAGTCGTTACCCAGTGATGATGACATAGAGCAGAGGAATTCGAACAAACATAGGTTAGGAAACAAGAAAGCCAGGAAGCGGAAACGAGCAGTCAAAGAACAGACTGGCTTTAAAGCCATGAACTGACAGAAGCAGAGAAAAAGAAACAACATACAGAGGCAGACAGTGAAGAGACACAGAAAGCTAATAGAAAAGAACAGAGAGTAGAAGCCGAGCTGACCTGAAGGTAGCATCAAGCCAAACAGAGCCACAGAGAGTCAGAGATTCTGTGTACTCCATTGAAGGCTTTAGAGGTTCAAGCAAACTCCTCGGCATAGGCCTGTCATACTACTATGACCCTCAGATGTCGAGTTTCAGTAAGGAGAGTCTGTGCACTGCATTCCTACTGACTTCATTATGTTTAGTGAGTCTCGAATCGAGCACATTGTTGTAAAAACTCTGCTTGAAAACATAATAGAGAGGCCACCATTGAAAGGTTGGACCAGGAGACATAGCCCAGGAGCATTGGGTGAACTCCTTATTAAACTTGTTTTGCTTACATGTTTGACTGTTATGTTTTCTCTGATTGCCTCCATGTCTATGTATTCTAGCAATCTTATCGATCCTTTGCATAAGTAACATAGGCACATCCATGCACATGAGTCTGTAATACCTTTAATTCTTTGTCTTGGATAAATTCAAGATCGGACTCAAACCAAAAGAACAAACCAGGGCATACCGAGGCTAAACCACCTCACCCTCATCAATAGAAACTAGGCTTTACCATAATCCACCCCAGATCACTATGCCAACACAATGAACACATCATAACAAGCTTTACCATGATCTCCACCCGATCACTAGGCCAAACAAGCATGGGTGCCACCAGATATCTCCACCTACACCGTGAGGAATTTTCTTGTCTCCTAGTCTCTCAGGATTTACAGCTATCCAAACCCGGATCACTAGGCCATAAATCGAGACCCACTCTCCAAGCTTTACCGCATATCTAAAACCTGGGATTACTAGGCCCAACAAAGAGCAAACTACCTCTAGGCCTTACCATATATCCCACCATTCATCACCAAGGATTCCTAGGCCATCCGAGGCAACACAAAATCTGGCTTTACTACAACCAAAAGTTTGGATTAGGGGTTATTAAGCCATGTGTTCTATTATTTCGAAGATCCACCTCACTCAGCTTCGAATCCATCCAGCAATCCATCTCAACCAAACACATGAGAACCCCATCACACCATGGATATCCGGAAATGGAAGGCTAGGGTGAAAAAACTGTCACACTTGGAAAAACCCATGCCATGACAGAAAAGAACAACATGCAATACCATGCATACCAAATCGAGAAATGAAAATACACATGCAAATAAATATCTGCAATGAATCCCGATGTAGCTGCTTGATCCTGCATTTCCTTGCTTGACCTTTTCTTCTTTTCCTTCCTTGCTGCAATGCCAAAATGCTCCAAGAAAACTCTCCAAGAGGATGAGAGAGTGATGCAGGGTTACCCCTGCTTTCACCCACAGTATGCATGTCTTATGCATATATCTGATTTGTCCCAGGAATTTTAACTCACTAAGGAGTCAAATCTTCAAATCTTAAGGTTTAAGGCCCCTTTCTTAAACTCTTCGGAATGATCTATAGACTAACAAAGTCTACCATTAATCTGCCCTTTCCTTTATATCGAAACTCATTCTCCATATATCAGGACTTAATCACCCCTCTAAACCTTCATTAACCTTTTGTTAACCCAAATATATATTATATATATATTATATATATATATACCCACATAAACTAAATCCCACTCATTCCTTTGGACTTACACAAGAAATCCTTCATATCGTGCTATATTCTATTATAATGTTTATCTAATAAAAATCACCATAAACATGCATAACCATACCTTTTCGCCTTTTTACAACCCTTGCACATTTTCTGATGCATGCCTTTATCACAGTGAGGTATTAGCTCTCTGTGGTCACACTACACATGAACGTTCCACTTCCTATATGCGATTACACTGCCAGATTTCAAATACTACAAACTGTGCCATATAATTCTATCAGTTCGCCATCTCAATGCCTTTGTTGTGACCCTTCTCCACTGTCGATCTTATCCTCGATCCAATGGTTGTACTCCTTCCCGATCAACAGACTTGCCGGACGCTTCACAACCATTGATCAAGATCCACTTGATCCAACGCTCTACAATGATTTCGGGTGAACAAGTTACGTGAGGGTTAACGCCTTTTCGGATCCGATGGGCATTATAAACTTCCAACTTATAAAAGTTCAGGTTTGCCTCTTACGGTTAACGCTTGATCAACTTATGGCCCGATATCCGTTGGATGACGAGGTCTTTAGATCCTATAGTCCAAATCGATACCCGTCTTCTCTCTCCGCTAGTAATTAGATTGAATCTCCACTGTTGTTCTTCTTCATGATCCAACGGTCCATGCTTGATATCGCTTGATCACAATCAGGGATTTCTTAAGGCCCTCGTTCACTGCTCCTGTTGCTTTCCTCCGATGTGATATATTGGAGCGATCACACTTCACAACACTTCAAGGCTAGTTCATTTCTCTTGCAATCTAATCTTATCCGTTGATCCTAAATATCCAATGGATCTTATGCGCCGATACTTTATTATTTCGCCCTTCTCTTCGTTTTTTTTTTTTTTTTTTTTTTTTTTTTTTTTTTTTTTTTTTTTTTTTTTTTTTTTTTTTTTTTTTTTTTTT